>JABUQX010007872.1:5000-7500 GCA_015478945.1 Trachelipus rathkii
ACTCTTCGAAGCGGGCTCAGTGTGATTGATGTGTAAGAAGTCCATTCCCTCGTAGAGAAATCTATTTCGATTTGGCTGTGTAGACGAGGACAAAGTTCTCTTGCACGTTCACAGCGGTTCTTAATCCGTCGAAGAGATCTCTTATTGTCAGAAATATCTTTTTTGTGTTTCCTTTTGAATTCTTGAACAAAATGATTTAACCATGCTGTTATAAAGTCTTCTCCACCCAAATGAGTGTCTGCCTGCAGTAGATTTTAACTTCGAAATACACCATCTTCGATGGATAAGATGGACACGTCAAAAGTTCCTCCACCCAGATCGAAAATTAAGACATTCTTTTCCTCTCCTGCTTTCTTATCCATGCCGTAGGCAATAGCAGCTGCCGTTGGTTCGTTAATTATCCTCAGGACATTGAGTCCTGCAATCATTCATGCACCAAATGTAACCAGTTCGTTTGAGAATCATTGAAATATGCTGGTTACCGTAATACAGCGTTCTTCACTGTCCCTCCCAGGTAGCTTCCCAGTCTACCTTCATTTTCATTAACACCATTGAGGAAAATTTTTCTTCCGGGATAGAAAGTTTTATCTTCATTTTTATGAGATACTTTGATTTTAGTTTTCCTCCATCACTGATGACTGTGAAAGGCCAGTGTTTTCTGTCCGAAGTCACTGTGGATCATCGAATTTCTCCCAATAAGTCTTTTTGGCATCGAAGAACTGTGTTGGTGGGGTTCATGGCCACCTGGTTCTTCGCTGCATCACCAATGAGTCTTTCTGTGTCTGGTGAAAGCAACGTTATGAAGGAGTCGTTCTATTCCCTGAATCATTGCGATGATTTCAACCTTCCGTGTTGGAAGACTCCAACGCAAGAATAAGTTGTTCCCAAATCAATTCCAATAGCTTTCATTTTCTGAAACAAAAAGAAAAGACGAATTACTTTACATATATATATATATAATATATAATAGTATATATAATATATATAATTAATTATATATATATATATATATATATATATATATATTATATATATTATATTATATATATATAATATATATATAATATATATATATTATATATATATAATATAATATATTATATATATATTATAATATATATATAATATAAATAATATATTATATATATATATATATATATATATATATATATATATATATAGGGACAAAGTTACTTAACGGCCACACGGAACGGGAGGTCGGATAATTTTTTTTCGCAGGTAGCCTCTATATCAGCGGTTCCCAACCTTTTTGAGGCTATTACCCAAAAAGCGGGTTAGATATTAGCAAATACCCCCAGAAAAGTTATATAATTCTATAATATATATATTATATATATATATATATATATATATATATATATATATATATATATATATTAATATATATATATATAAAAGTTTCGATGAGGCCGCTCGCCTGCCGTGTGGGCGAAACTTGCCACCAAGCTCCCGGAGAAGAACTCTTCAAGACGAAGTCGCTTCTGCCCCGGGGGGGAAGCTACAAGAACGCTCAACATCCCCCCCTCCACCAGGAGGGACATTGTCGACAGGATCCGGACGGGCGCCGGGTCAACAGGTCGGAGATATCTTTGTTTTTCTAACACCTTTATCTTACTTCTTTAACAACATCTCCAATCTATCTTTTCTGGCTGTTTCTTCTTTCTTGGTGATGAGACTACTTCTTCTTCGGTCGGGTGACGTCGAGAAAAACCCAGGTCCCCATAGATTTTATTGCCCCATATGCCAACTAATAGTAGGACTAAACAGCGTCCAATGCAAAAGCTGTCTCGGGTGGGTTCACCTGACCTGCTCCCCATTCCAAAAGCTCCCCAGAGATAACATAGGCTATTTCTGCGCAATATGCAAACCTCCCACTAGTATTCAAAACCCCCCCTCCCCAAAACTAACCCCCTAACTCTCAATATACTACAATTAAATATCAATGGCCTAACCAATAAATCTATAGAACTCAACCACTTCCTTAAAAAACATAATATCCATATAGCCATCATTCAAGAAGCTTCCCTCCCCCAAAATACCCCACTCCCCACTTTTTACGGTTATGACGCTATCTACTCCCCCTCCCACCCACCCCAACACTCCCTCCTAACACTGATCCAGAACAACATTACTTACCACAACACAACCCCCGACACCTCCACGCTATTACCAAACGCACTAATAAAATCCCAATCCTGTTCCATCCTTTTGAATAAGACCACCTATAATATCATCAATCTCTATATTCGCCACCCCACTTCCCCAAACCCCCCACCAAATAACCTCACTCCCCCCCTAACACCCTTATCCACATACCCAAACCTCATCCTCGGAGGAGACTTTAATGCTCACCACACTGCCTGGTACAAAGACTACCCCTCTGACACCCGAGGCAATCATATCCTTAATGAACTAGAATCCCTAAATATCCTTAATTCAAAACACCTCCCCACCCGAATCCCTCCCCAAGCCAACCAAT
>JABUQX010007872.1:22500-25000 GCA_015478945.1 Trachelipus rathkii
CACTACACGGAGATCACCCCAGAGAGATGCATGAAGACCCATCTCGGGGTACCCCGAAGGGGGGTGTAAGCGGTTACATAAGGGCACAGCCCTTTGGGCTGTGACCTTACCGCTTACACCCCCCTTCGGGGTACCCCCGAGATGGGTCTTCATGCATCTCTCTGGGGTGATCTCCGTGTTGTGGGGCTCGTCGCTGAAAATTGTTCGGTGTTGCGTAAGCATATATTCGTAGGTCAGTATATAAAGAACTTATTTTTATGTTATGTTTATCCAAAATGATACTCGAAATATGACTTGAATCAATAGTTCAATAGATCATAGGCGGTTGGGTGGGTAGGGGACTGCAGGGATGGGTGGTTTGATTTACTGATTTACTGATTTACTGCTTTAAAATCAGTAAACTATTACGCTTTACTGTGATATTTTATTCAAAGAACTTATTTTTATGTTATGTCAGGATAAAATTTTGTTATTTTTATGTTATGTTTGGTTAAAACTTTGTTATGTTTGCAATTATTCGTTGGGGATTATGATATTTAGACGAGGTTATGATGAATTTTTGTTAAATATTACGAAGTTGATGTAAAAAATTTGGTACGTTAGCATTATATTCGTTGTCTGTATGATGATTAGACAGGGTTATGCCTAAATTTTTTGTTTAAATATTAGCGGATGTTATTGTAAAAATTTAACAATTCGATATGTTAGAGATACTGCTTAAAAGTGTGAATAGGTTACGTTTTTGTACGATGTGTTAGGTACTTTACTGTTGTTTAAGTGCAGAAATTTGTTAATGTGAGTAGTTTATTCGCGCAGCCGTAAGGTATGTTAGGTTTGGTCGTTGTACATTATTTCTTAGTTCAGGTTAAGTTATGTTAAGCTTTAATTAATGTAAAAATTTGTTAAGATGCATATATTTCGATGGTTAGTGCTATAAAGAACTTAATTTTTTGTGTTAATGTTTATCCGAATGAATACTCGAAAATATGACATGAATCAATAGATCAATAGATAAAGGATGATGGTGGGAGGGGTTGGGAGGGGTTGATGGATTTACTGTTTACTGATTTACTGCTTTAAATCAGTAAACTATTACAATTTACTATGATATTTTATTCAAGAACTTATTTTTATGTTATGTTGGATAAAACTTTGTTATGTTTGGCAGTATTCGTTGGTATGTATGATTAATTAAGACAAATTTTATTGATAAAATTGTTGTTAAACTATGAGTGTCAATGTACAATTAACGTTAATATGTTTAGAGTAATGCTTGGAAATAGTATGCATAGGTTTACGTTTTGTATGTAAAGTTAGTTCACTTTACTGGTGTTAAGTGTTGAACTTTGTTAATGATTTAACCAAGTTTATTTAGTGAGTAAGCTGTGTTAGGTTTGTCGTTGTACATTATTTTTCCTTAGTCATAATGATGTATGTTAGCTTTAATTAAGTGAAAGCATTGTTATGGTTAGCATAATATTGAATGGGAACTTTATAAATAATTGCTTTTTGTTCTATCTTTATTCAAAATCAAAATGGAAAATGAAACTTAAAAAATCAATAGTGTTAATGTAAATTAACATTGTTATATGTTTAGAGATATGCTTGAAGAAGTGTGAATAGGTTACGTTTTGTTACGCAGGGTTAGGTACTTTACTGTTGTTAAAGTAATGGAACTTTGTTAATGTTAGTAGTTTATTCGGACGTAAGGTGTGTTGGGTTTTGTCATTGTACATTATATTTTAGTTCAGGTGATGCTATGTTAGCTTTATTAAAGTGAAAACAATGTTACGTTAATATATTATTTATTGTTAGTTATATAAGACTTATTTTTGTACTATGTTTAGCCGAAATGGTACTTAATATGTGACCTGAATTCATTAGATCGATAGATCAAAAAGGGTCGTGGACGGATTGGGTAGGGTAGGGGTGGGGCAGGGGTGGGGGGTGGCTTGAATTTACTGTGAGTTACTTTAAAGCATGTCAGGTAAATAACTTTACAATTTCTTTGATATATTTTTTTCAATTTAGAGAAATAATTTTTATGTTGTTTTTGAATAAAACTTTGTTATTTTTTATGTTATGTTTGGATAAAACGTTGTTATGTTTGCAATATTTTTGTTGGTGAGTATGATAATTAGGCATGGTTATGATAAATTTGTTAAATATTACTATGATATTGTAAAAAATGTTACGTTTGCATATATTCATTGGTCTGTATGAATAATCGGACAAAGTTTATGATACATTTTTTGATAAATGTTACAGTGTCAATGTAAGATTAACATTTAATATGTTAGAGAAATGCTTGAAAAAAGTGTTGAATAGGTTACGTTTTTGCATGCTATGTTAGGTTACTTAACTGGTGTTAAGTGTGGAACTTTGGTTAATGTTAACAGTTTATTCGGGTGTAATTTGTGTTAGGTTTGTCTTTGCACATTATTTTTCTTAGTTCATGTTACGTTGTTAGCTTTATTGATGGTGGAAACTTTATTACGTT
>JABUQX010007872.1:30000-32500 GCA_015478945.1 Trachelipus rathkii
ATAATATATACAAAGTAGACATTATATGCAAACAATATTGGAACATTTTAACTACTTTAATTTCAATTTGTATTATCGTTTCGTGTTTGATTTATATGAGAATAAAAATAAAGGAAATATTAAATATTGTTATTTCATTTATTTTTTGCAATACCAAGACAATTAGATTCTTGTTGAAGTTCTAAGATGAGTCGAGGCTTTCGAATTGGCTATGATTAGTTAGTTTCCAATCCTCTATTAAATTCCATTTTCTATTACTTCCATTTTGGTCAGTCCAATAAATTTCGATTAGGGTTACGTTCGAATTTAAAAAAAAAAAAAGAAAAAAAAATTCAACTCTTTTAAACTTGTATCTCTAGTATTAAACCAATGTTTATTGTCCTTACTTTTTATTTTCATCTTGAATACATGCATTTTAATGAGCATTAAAGTTTTGATTACAGTTGATTTATAGGTTAAAAAAACAAGTTTTTTTTATTTGTTTATTTTATAAAAATATAAACAATTCAGCATATATATATATATATATATATATATATATATATATATATATATATATATATATATATATATATATATATATATATATATATATATATATATATATAAAGTAAGTCACAGCAAGTATCAAAATTCAATATGGTAACAAAGAATAATAAATAAGAATTTGAGATATATATATATATATATATATATATATATATATATATATATATATATATATAAAAATATATATATATATATATATATATATATATATATATATATATATATATATATATATATATATATATATATATATATATATATATATAAAGTATCACATCAACTATAAAAATTCTATAAGATAACAAAGAATAATAAATAAGAATTTAAGATACATTAAAGATCTAGTCCACCTCTTCAACAGTAGGTCCCCTGGAAGTGGCTCCAGAATATCCGCTTTCCATTCCATTACAGGACAACAAAGAATAATAAATAAGCATTTAAGATACATTAAAGATCTAGTCCACCTCTTCAACAGTTGGTCCTCTGGAAGTGGCTCCAGAATATCCGCTTTCCATTCCACATGACCCTGGCATGCTTCCAGCACCGCCTCCTGCTCCTTGATACATTCTGGTTACAATCGGATTCACGATGTTCTCAAGCTCTTTCTGTTTGTGTTGGAATTCTTCCTTTTCAGCCAAATGATTCTGGTCAAGCCATTTGATTGCATCATTGCAGGATGTAAGAACCTTATTGCGATCAGATTCAGAGATTTTGTCCTTTACTTTATCGTCTTCGACAGTAGATTTGATATTAAAGCAGTAGGACTCGAGTGAGTTCTTCGCGTTGATTCTCTCCTTTTGTTGATCATCCTCGGTTTTGTATCTTTCTGCATCTTGAACCATTTTCTCGATTTCTTCTTTCGATAATCTTCCTTTGTCGTTTGTAATAGTAATTTTGTTTTCTTTACCGGTCGATTTATCCGCTGCAGACACATTGAGGATTCCATTGGCGTCAATATCAAATGTAACTTCAATTTGGGGGACTCCTCGAGGAGCAGGAGGAATACCTGCAAGCTCAAACTTACCAAGTAAGTTGTTATCTTTAGTCATTGCTCGTTCACCTTCATAGACTTGAATGAGAACGCCTGGTTGATTATCTGAGTAGGTTGAGAAAACCTGAGTTTGTTTGGTAGGAATTGTCGTACTTCTCTTGATAAGTGAAGTCATTACTCCTCCAGCAGTTTCAATGCCTAAAGAAAGAGGAGCAACATCCAGCAGTAACACATCTTGAACATTTTGTGATTGATCTCCAGTTAATATGGCGGCCTGAACAGCTGCACCATAAGCCACGGCTTCATCAGGGTTGATAGATTTGTTCAATTCTTTACCATTGAAGAAATCCTGAAGTAATTTCTGCACCTTCGGAATTCGAGTAGAACCTCCGACAAGAACGATTTCATGAATTGATGATTTGTCTAATTTTGCATCTCTGAGAGCCTTCTCTACTGGTTCTAATGTACCTCTGAATAGATCAGAACAGAGCTCTTCAAAACGGGCTCGTGTGATTGTTGTATAGAAATCGATTCCCTCGAAGAGAGAATCTATTTCAATATTGGCTTGAGAAGAAGAGGACAATGTTCTCTTGGCGCGTTCACAGGCTGTTCTTAATCGGCGCAAGGATCTCTTATTGCTCGAGATATCCTTTTTGTGTTTTCTTTTGAATTCTTGAACAAAATGATTTACTAAGCGGTTGTCGAAGTCTTCTCCACCCAAATGAGTGTCTCCAGCAGTAGATTTCACCTCGAATACACCATCCTCGATGGATAAAATCGAAACGTCGAATGTTCCTCCTCCCAGATCAAAAATTAAGACGTTTCTTTCTTCTCCTACTTTCTTGTCTAAGCCGTAAGCGATGGCAGCTGCCGTTGGTTCGTTAATTATCCTCAGGACATTGAGGCCTGCAATCATTCCTGCATCCTTTGTGGCCTGACGTTGTGAATCATTGAAATATG
>JABUQX010007872.1:37500-56033 GCA_015478945.1 Trachelipus rathkii
GGTCGGTAGTAAGTTGCGATGGATGGTATAATTTAGAGCAAGTTTCTAAAGCAATTGTTGAAGCTTTCGGGGAGCATGAGATGGATCAAGATATTGAACCTTCTTCAAAAGCATTAAATCTTTTTAAATTTCTAATCACGAGCGAATTTGTTATAAAACTTTAATTATGATTTCAACTTTATTCTCCTTCACTATTCCATTATGTAACACATTACAGTCTCTATTATAAGTGAAAGCAACTGCTTTTAATCATACTGAAAATGTAATGCTTGTTATGATAGATTTTCACTCAAAAGTTGCTGAAATTTTTTTCAAGAATTGTGCAAGTTGCAAAGTTGCATTTTGCTGTTAATAGAGCTAAAATAATAATTTTTCTTATGTATAAAATATATATTTTTTTTCGTTTCTTAAAATTGTTGTCAATTTCAAAATATATTATTATTTATTTTAAGCCCTTTTATTTAAGTAAGATTAAATACGAGTATATATATATATATATATATATATATATATATATATATATATATCTATAGATATAATATATATATATATAATAATATATATATATATATATATAATATATATATATAATATATATATATATATATATATAATATATATATATAATATTTTCAAATTTTGGGATGATCCAAACAAAGCTTAGAAATAGGTTAGGGAATGAAAGGGCAGAAAAACTTGTAATGTGCCATAGATTGCTAAACGCTCACAAAGATCTGACGAAATACGGGAAACTTTAAACAACGTATGGAAACCAACTGAAGATATATCCTTTCCTGGTACAGGAAACGTACAAAAAGTACACTCTACAGAAAGTAAAGAAAGGAAAACCTATGTCCTTCGCTTTCAGTATCATTGGCTGAAACGCTTTTCTTGGTTAGTATATTTGGCGATAGAAAATAGTACATACTGCAAATGTTGTGTATTATTTTCTAAAAGAGGGGCTGGTGTCGATTCACATGACCTTGGCGCTTTTGTTAAGAAACGTTTGTCCAATTGGAATAAAGCAATTGAAAAAAAATGCTTCGTTAAAATACCATATGGATTGTGTTGCTGATGTAGAGAGCTTTGAAGAAGCGTGGGAAAGGTCTGAATTGTCAATTCAAAACAGAATAATTAAGGACTGCAGTAACAAAAAGTGGAGAACAGAAACGACTTGTTCCAATAATTAAAACAGTATTACTGTGTGATCGGTTATTATCTGAGTCCATAAATTCAAAAGTTCCTAATGGAAGCCTTTGCCAATGCTATTTTGTGAGGCAAAGTTGTTGACACTGTTAAACATGGCTAAATGTTTGCAGCTCTTGTAGATGAAACTTCGGATATATCAGGCGTTGATCAAGTTTCCATTCGTGCTGGATATGTTAATGCTGAGACAATAAAACTATGTGAATTTTTTAAAATTTTGTTTCTACATTGATTTAAACAGGCGCCACAAGACTGGCTGATCTTAATTTTAGAAAGTTTTGTATTGTTTGGCATTAATACAGTTTATCTTCGGGGTCAAGGATATGATGGAGCTGCAGCGATGTCCGGTGCACACGTTTCTAGGATTTATCCACTTGCAGTTTACACTCATTGCGCCGCTCATTCACTGAATTTAGTTGTGTCCAAGTCTTGTGAAGTCGTAGATGATGTCAGACTGAAGACATTGTTAACGTGTAAGTGAAGGGAAATTGAACATAACGGGTTAAGTCACATACCTAGAGAGGGAGAGAGAGAGAGAGAGAGGAGAGAGAGAGAGAGAGGAGAGAGAGAGAGAGAGAGAGAGAGAGAGAGAGAGAGTCGAATGAACTCTCGTCAGAGGATGAGGAATGAGATTTAATAGTTGCAGGAGGAAAAGTGTTTGATCAGGTATAAAAGCGATACCATAAGGACTGAGAAGCAACTCAACGGCTGAAAGAGAGTAGAGAGAGTAAATGTGAGAAGAGAGTTGAAAGACGAAAGTGTTAGACTCACCAGTGAATGGAGAACGTGGCGCGCGTGAGTGGCAGCCACCTCTTGGTATGCAGTGTTTACCTCGTACAAGGACGGATCACATCCTTATTAATAACTTTGGAGATGTGAAGAAGACCCGGATGTGCGTCAAATCGCTTAATATTCTAAGCGTAAGAGCGTAAACCTTTTCAAAAAAATGTTGTACTTGCTTGGAAGATAAGCTCCATTAGGTTATGAATCATGTTGGAAAAAATGTCGGACATCAATAGTGAGAGATCAGAGATTATTGCGCTCAAAGACCACGCCATAGCCGTCAACTGTCTGCAATTGTGTGGACGCTTTCGAAATGAAAATTATGATGATGAGAGAAACCCTCTCGTAAGAGGTCATGGGGATGAAGTTTGTAGATAGACAAGCAAAAAAGGGAAGTTAGAGTAACAAAGAGTAACAGAGAACTTCCTGAAGAATATCACTATTAATTAATCAGTAGTTTATAGGTTAACATATAACTGGCAACTATAGAAACACTGGGAAATGAAATAAGAGAGAGAGAGAAGGAGAGCAGAGAGAGACGAGAGAGAGAGAGATGAGAAGAGAGAGAGAGAGACGAGAGAGAGAGACTGAGAGAGAGAGAGAGAGAGAGAGAGAGAGAGAGAGAGAGAGAGAGATGAGAAGGTGGTACAGAAAAAAGGGTTTAAAAATCAAGCTTTGTGCCAGACACAATAGCGATTGATAATGACCAAGAATCTTCCAATTTATCGTAGATTCGTAAACTTTAGAAAAAACACCTCTGCATTTTGAGATAACATCGGGAGAAGTAAGATGCTCACAAATCTTCCAATTTAGGGTAGATTCGTAAACTTTAGAAAAAACAGAGTTCAAAGTAATTGGGTGGTGGTTAGAGGGTTAAGAGGAGATTGAATGAGTGCACGCTTTTAACAAGAAAAAGTCGAAGCTGATAAGCATAGACGGAATGGTATCAAGATGGGGTGCAAATTCGAAAACACAAATTTTGTGAACCGCAGAAATAATACAGTTAGAACCGTATGACTTCTTAGTCTTAAGTTGAGAGAGAGAGAGAGAGAGAGAGAGAGAGAGAGAGAGAGAGATAGGAGAGAGAGAGAGAAGAGAGAGAGAGACAGAGAGAGAGAGAGAGAGAGAGAGAGAGAGCAGAAATCATATCTTTAGAAAAATTACAAAGTTAAACATAAATATCAAACAGTTCATATTCAGCAGAAGGCAAAAGAGCTCTATATATTTGAAAAGGCCTACCGACACCATATATGTAACTGATATTCCATTCATGGTCGCACGATGCAACTATGCAGAGAAAGCAACTGAAGTGGAGATTCAAACTTCTGGAGGTGACTGAGAATAAATAACAACAACGATAACTTCTATTTAGACAAGAAACAAATGTGCTACTTCTACGAAAAATGACAAAAAGAGATAATTCTCTCTCTCTCTCTCTCTCTCTCTCTCTCTCTCTCTCTCTCTCTCTCTCTCTCTCTCTCTCTCTCTCTCTCTCTCTCTGTAAAGTTAAAAATAATGAAAGATTTAAATTGTGTGCTTTGGTAGATATAGATTTTGTGGATAAATGATGAAACTATACTTTTTGAAAATAATTATATCTTCTCCTCGATCAGAAGTATGAAAACAATCAGGAATGTTGCGTCCTCTCCATTGCCTCCTCTTTAGCGATTTGCCTTCAGTGTTAGGTAAAGCTTCGAGCATTAAACGGGAAGTAATGTAAATCATCTCCAATGTAGAATAAATGGCGTAATTAGTTGCTAATTTATACTTCAGTATCAAATCAACCTATACATTTATGGTTTAAATTTTTTAGGTCGCTCAGTAACTAAAAGTATTTTGGGATAACGTTATCAGATGTCACTGGCAATTTTCCAATTTTACATGACAGATCGAGTCAAAATATATAAATGTTGACATTTCTTTTAACAAAGAAGATGCATGGTGAAGCTTGGGATTTTCCAGTACACATTATTAATGGTACAAAGCAATATTGTAATATTTTAACTACATTACTCAAATTTTTTATTATAGTTTCTGATTATTATATGAGAAAGATAAATAAAAAAAAACATGAATTACTTGTATTTCATTTGATTTCAAAATACCAAGACAATTTGATTCTTGTTGAAGTTCTAAAATGAGCCGAAACAACCAAATTGGCTACTATTAGAGAGTTTAGTATAACTTCTATTTTTAATATAACTGTGGTTTTTTTTTGTTCAGTCCAATGATTGCTGTAATTGCAGTCAAGTTTCTAATAAAATTAACTTTAAGGTTTACTTTCGAATTTATTTAAAAAAAAAAAAAAAAAAAAAAAAATCAATTTCTCTGGAATTAAAGCAATTTTTATCACTTGTTTATTTTTTTTTTATCTTGGAGACCTGCATTTTAATGAGCATTAAAATTTTTCTTCCAATTGATGATTAGGTTAAAAAAAGTGAGTTTTTTCTATTTGTTTATTTTATAAAAAATAAAGACAATTCATATTATATATATATATAATAAATATATATATAATTATATATATATATATATATATATATATATTATATATATATTATATATATATATATTAATATATATATTATATATATATATATATATATAATATTATATATATATATATAATATAGTATAATATACAATTACCAATCAAATTGCAATAAAAACAATTCATAAAATATAAGATCAATTCGTATATATAATAAAAATATATATATATCGATATATATTACGTATATTATATAATATATATATATATATATATTATATATATATTATATATATATTATATATATATATAATATATATATATATTATATATATATATATATATTATATATATATATAAAATATATATATAAAGTATCACAGGGAACTATAAAAATTCTTTAGATAACAAAGAATAATAAATAAGAATTTAAGATACATAAAGATCTAGCTCCAACCTCTTTCAACAGTAGCTTCCTCTTTGCAAGTGGCTTCCAGATATCCGCTATCCATTCCACAATGACCCTGGCATGCTTCAGCACCGCCCTCCTGCTCCTTGATACAGTCTGGTTAACAATCGGATTCACGATTGTCTCAAGCTCTTTCTGCTTGTGTTGAATTCTTCCTTTTCCGCCAATGATTCACTGGTTCAAGCCATTTGATTGCATCATTGCAGGATGTAAGAACCTTATTGCGATCAGCTTCAGAAATTTGGTCCTTTACTTTATCATCTTCAACAGTAGACTTGACATGAAAGCAGTAGGACTCAAGTGAGTTCTTCGCGTTGATTCTCTCCTTTTGTTGATCATCTTCGGTTTTGAATTTTTCTGCGTCTTGAACCATTTTCTCGATTTCTTCTTTCGACAATCTTCCTTTGTCGTTTGTAATGGTAATTTTGTTTTCTTTACCGGTTGATTTATCCACTGCAGATACATTGAGGATTCCATTGGCGTCAATATCAAATGTAACTTCGATTTGGGGGACTCCTCTAGGAGCAGGAGGAATACCAGCAAGCTCAAACTTTCCAAGTAAGTTGTTATCTTTAGTCATTGCTCGTTCACCTTCATAGACTTGAATAAGAACGCCTGGTTGATTATCTGAGTAGGTTGAGAAAACTTGAGTTTGTTTGGTAGGAATTGTGGTGTTCCTCTTGATAAGTGAAGTCATTACTCCTCCAGCAGTTTCAATGCCCAAAGAAAGAGGAGCAACATCAAGCAGTAACACATCTTGAACATTTTGTGATTGATCTCCAGTTAATATAGCGGCCTGAACAGCTGCACCATAAGCCACGGCTTCATCAGGGTTGATAGATTTGTTCAATTCTTTACCATTGAAGAAATCCTGAAGTAATTTCTGCACCTTCGGAATTCGAGTAGAACCTCCGACAAGAACGATTTCATGAATTGACGCCTTGTCTAATTTTGCATCTCTAAGAGCTTTCTCTACGGGATCTAATGTACCTCTGAATAGATCAGAACACAATTCTTCGAAGCGGGCTCGTGTGATTGATGTGTAGAAGTCCATTCCCTCGTAGAGAGAATCTATTTCGATATTGGCTTGTGAAGACGAGGACAAAGTTCTCTTGGCACGTTCACAAGCGGTTCTTAATCGTCGAAGAGATCTCTTATTGTCAGAAATATCTTTTTTGTGTTTCCTTTTGAATTCTTGAACAAAATGATTTACTAAACGGTTATCGAAGTCTTCTCCACCCAAATGAGTGTCTCCTGCAGTAGATTTTACTTCGAATACACCATCTTCGATCGATAAGATGGACACGTCGAATGTTCCTCCTCCTAGATCAAAAATTAAGACGTTTCTTTCTCCTCCTACTTTCTTGTCTAAGCCGTAAGCGATAGCAGCTGCCGTTGGTTCGTTAATTATCCTCAGGACATTGAGTCCTGCAATCATTCCTGCATCCTTTGTGGCCTGACGTTGTGAATCATTGAAATATGCTGGAACCGTAATAACAGCGTCCTTCACTGTCCCTCCCAGGTAGCTTTCCGCAGTCTCCTTCATTTTCGTCAACACCATTGAGGAAATTTCTTCGGGATAGAAGGTTTTGTCTTCATTTTTATGAGATACTTTGATTTTAGGTTTTCCTCCATCACTGATGACTGTGAAAGGCCAGTGTTTTCTGTCCGAAGTCACTGTAGGATCATCGAATTTTCTTCCAATAAGTCTTTTGGCATCGAAGACTGTGTTGACGGGGTTCATGGCCACCTGGTTCTTCGCTGCATCACCAATGAGTCTTTCTGTGTCTGTGAAAGCAACGTATGAAGGAGTCGTTCTATTTCCCTGATCATTGGCGATGATTTCAACCTTTCCGTGTTGGAAGACTCCAACGCAAGAATAAGTTGTTCCCAAATCAATTCCAATAGCTTTCATTTTCTGAAAGAAATATAGAAGAAAGTATTACTTTAAATGTTTATTTTCATTAAATAAAAAAAAAATTAATGATATATATAAAACTGAATCAATTTTGAATTCAATTTGAAATTAAATCAATTTTAATAAATATTTAATTAAATTAATGTTTCGTCACAACTTCTATTGTTAATAAGATTAAAACGGTTAAAGGATATATATATAATATAGTAGATATATATATATATATATATTATATACGTATTTATATTATTTATACTATATTTATATTTAATTATTTATATATATATATATATATATATATATATATATATATATATATATATATATAATATACTTACTTTTAAGGTTTATCAGTATCAACAAATGTTCCCGATAAAGGTATAAGTTTGTTATATTCCTTGAAATTAATAGAACAAGAAATAAAAATCACTTTGAAAAGTCTCTCTTGTGGGTTTTGCGTTTTCTTTCGCTTCAAATGGTTTATTCTGAGGCAGCCTGTCGCTCGCGCCTTTTATACACCGCGAGGCGGAGAGAAGAGAACTATTCGCGGAATCTTCCCAACAGTTCTCGTAAATAATGCAGTACTCGGAAATAATAATAATAATAATAATATAATAATAATAATAATCATAAATAATAATATATAATAATAATAATCATAATAATAATAATAATAATAATAATAAAAAATAATAATAATAATAATAATAATAATAATAATAATAATAATAATAATAATAATAATAATAATTATAATAATAATAATAATAATAATAATAATAATAATAATAATAATAATAATAATAATAATAAATAATTTGTTTCTTATTAATCCTAACGTTTTTCGGATATTTTTTAATGAAACTTATTGGAAATGTCAAAGATATGTATTAATAAAGAAAATGGTAATGAATCCCACAATTTATGGGAGATCCCACCATAATTTTTTTTTTTTTTTACAAACATGCAAAGTTTCATTTTTTATAAAATTTGTAAATGGAGAAAATAGTTAAAAAAAAAAATTAATGAAAAAATAAAAGTGCTTGAGAAATAGGCTGAAAAATGTTACGAAGGTATTAAATATCAAATTTACAGCACATTAAATATATGTTACTACCACATGCTTTCTCTTAAAACTTTTTTTGAAACAATTATTGTATTATTTTTTCACCAATTATATTATATTATTATTATTATTATATATTATTATTATTATTATTATTATTATTATTATTATATTATTATTATTATTATTATTATTATTAAGTTCATCTAACTTTTGGTTCCAAAGTCACGCACAATATGCATCCTCTCTTCTCTCTCTCTCTCTCTCTCTCACTCTCTCTCTCTCTCTCTCTCTCTCTCTCTCTCCTCTCTCTCTCTCTCTCTCTCTTATAAAATATATGTATTATATAATATGTACCTATATATAAATATCTAATATATATATATTTTCTATAGATAATTATATATATATAATCAGTAGCGTACCTGAAGATTATTTACTTGGGTTAGGCTATGATATATATATTATATAGATATATATATATATAATATATAATATATATATATATTAATATATATATAATATATATATATATATAATTTATCAGGTGAGATTAGACAAAGAAGAGAGAGAGATTGTATTCAATAGAATTCTTTTTTTTCAAATTTCTTCGTACGTTTTTGCCTGAACGAAAAAGTTTTCGTTCCGTGAATTCTCGTATTTTTCGTTCGTACAGCAAGGTAATAATGTCTGGCCTGGCCGTATTATATTATTATATGAAATATGAAAATCTATGTACGCCCATAGCATAGAATTTTACTCTTAAGAACAGAGTAGGAAGGCAAATTTCCAAATGAATTTAGTTATTATAATTGCTATTGCTAATGTAGTTGTTTTTCTTTAAATTTATTTCTATGTTTCAATTCTTTTGTCTCTTTCAAAATGCAATTGTGATAGCTTATTTAACCTTACTACCTTTTCATTTATTCTATCAAATATATTAAAAAATATTGGGTAGGAACTACCTACCCTACCTACCCTACGCCCTCTGAAGTATATATATTTATATAATAATATAAATATATATAATATATATATAGTATATATTATATATATATATATTATATATAATATTATATATATTATATATATATATATATATATATATATATTATATATATACTTGCATTAAAACACCTTGGTGAAGCAATAGATAGGTCTCACGGAGCGTTTGGCTCCCAATTCCACCAACCCAACTTTTTTCGGACCTTGATATTATTAATATTAATTTAATAGAGGCGATACTCAAGATTTCAATTGGACTGACAATCTCTGAAATATGTTCTAAATTGGAGAAAAAATTAATAAAATGTAGCAAAACCTGATATACAAATATTCGGTACGCTAACATTTGTCTACTACCCCCTGCCCACACCCTGAATGCTACAAAAAAAAGCAATTAAATATTGCTTCAGCATTATGGTCTAGAAATAAAAATGTAGTTGAAAGGAAGAATCTGGCAATAAGTTTTAATTTTTACATGCTATAAATCATTGATTCCCAAAGTGGTCTATATAGACCCCCAGGGGTCTACAATGACATGCAAAGGGTCCACGAAAGTCTTTAAAAATATTGGGGTCCATGAGCATGTAAAGAGGGGTCAACGATAGTGGGATGCCATTTAGCATTATATATTAATTAAATTAAATTAGTGTATTTCATAAAATTGTGCAAGTTGTAGCCATTCGCTTTGTGGTCGCAATACACTTTGAACTTGTAAAAACTTGTACATAATGATATACCAGTATCATCATGTCACACACATACGCGCAGTAGAAATTCTTCGCGAAGACAGCGCAATTCCCTATGTACCTTTTATACAACAAAGTTTTAAGCAATGACGCTATGAAACCATCTAAACTGGAGGATCATCTGAGAAGATGTCACCCTCATAAAACAGGTAAAGATTTGAAATACTTTCAAACACTTAAAGATAAAATTCAGAAGTGGCCCACGGTGGACAGAATGTTTGCTTCAACGTCACAAAGAGACGATGATGGTTTGCGGGCGTCTTAAAATATCTCACTACTTTAGCAAAATCCGGAAAACTACATACTATCGGAGAAAAGTTAATTTTGCCAGCCATTGAAGAGTTTTAAAAACTATTTTACACAAACCTGCATCTGATATCATTAAAAGAATTTCTTTAAGCAACAACACAGTTGAAAGACGTATTGATGAAATGGGTTATGATATTGAGAGCTTCTTGTGTAATGATTTGCAAACGACCCATTTCTCTATACAGCTGGATGAGTCAACTTTACCTGGTAATGAAGCATTATTATTGGCATATGTTCGTTTCATTATGGATCAAGAAATCTATGAAGAACTGCTCTTCGGGAGAACTTTGACAACCGACACTAAAGGCGAATCAATATTTGATGTTTTGAAGGATTACTTCATAGAAAAAACAATCCACTTATCAAATATAATATCAGTAACTACAGATGGAGCACCTGCCATGTTTGGGCGCTATTGTGGATTTATAAGCTAATTAAACAAAATGTACCCGGGGTGTTAGCAATACACTGCGTCATCCATAGACAACATTTAATTGATAAAAATCTGAATGTTTGATTGCATGAATCTCTTTAATTAGTCATTCATGCAGTAAACCGAATCCGAAACAACGCGTTGAATACGAGGTTATTTGCGAAGCTGTGTGAAGAAAATGACGAGAACTTTCATCAATTACTCCTTCACACTGAAGTACGCTGGGTGTCAAAAGGCTTATGTTTGACAAGATTTTTTGCACTTTTTGAGACTATTTTAGAGTTTCTGGATGCTAAAGATCCAATTTTAAAAGAAAATTTAATCAAGTGGGAACCAGACATTGTCTATTTAACACATTTGTTTACTAAATTTAATTAGGTTAACTTGCAGTTACAAGGTGACAGTCTAACTTTGATTAAAACAAAGTCCATCATTTCAGCGTTTCTTGCCAGAATTAAGCTAATGAAGCAAAACATTGGACGGCGAGAATTTCCCAGCATTTATTTTTTGCTTAGTTATTGTATGTAACAGATACTAACAACCTACGTTAAACATATAAATACCCTCTATTCAGATTTTGAAACTAGGTTTGAAGATGTTTTCACTATGGTAATACCACAGTGGATAATCAATCCATATGGTGACATTGAAGAAACGGATGTCATATTACAAGAACTTTGACAACCGACACTATCAGAGGGATGATATTTGATGTTTTGAAGGATTACTTCAAAGAAAAAAAAATCAACTTAGCAAATATTCAGACTTCAAAAAGACATACCTGTTACTTATCCCGTATTATGGAGTATCGAGAGAAAGTTTTTAATTGCTTTTCCATCCTTATACCTAGTAAAAGGGGTTTCAGCGCGAATACCAAAAAAAAAAAAAAAAAAAAAAAAAAAAAAAAAAAAAAAAAAAAAACACTGGACATCATTAACCGAGGAGATTTGAGATTAAACCTAACTAAATTGATGCTGAAAATTTATTATTAAAGCATCAGTTTCATCCCTCTCACTAAAAGCATTTATTTTTTGCTTACTTATTTTATGTAACAGATACTAAATTTTAATTTGGTTTGTTTTAATTTCAATTTAATTAATAAATGTATAAAACTCAACAGTGTGTTTTTAAAGGTTTTTGAAAAAAAATTAATATCAGGTAAGCAGGGGGTCTACCCAAACCGAAAAACATGGCAAGTGGTCTATGCAGACAAAAAAGTTTGGAACCTCTGCTATAAATAAATAAATTTTGATACATCATAACTTTTTTCGAGTCTCATTTCTCGAGGAGGTTATTACGTTTTTCTTACTTTGCAGCCCTAGCAAACATTTCAAATGTTTCATTAAAATCGACTGGGGTCTCAATTATTGATAAGGACCTCCACACTCCACATATATATGTTGTAACTTGTAACTGTGAAATTTTGAGGCCTTTTAGTTAATTTCACTTACTTTTATTAACATTTTTTTTAATTACAGCACATTTGTAACATTTTTAACAAGCTAGTTGAATGTGAATAAGCTGAAACTGAGCAAATCGACGCAAATGAAGAAAGCGTTTGTTTGTAGTGCAAGAGGAGTAGGAGTAGTACGTGGGTGGGTGATAAACTAGGAAGTAAGAATGTCGATAGTAAATGGTGGATTAAAGGGGCGATGCAAGCGGTAAAATTTAAATATAATACATGATTAAATGTACTAAAAGTCAATGATGAGGATTCAATAGATATGTGTAAAAATATATAGGAAGAGGAAAAAAAGGATCTCTAAAAGTTGCATACGAGGAGAAGAAAGGATGCAAATGAACAGTTTGGAAAGAGGATAAATGGAGAAAAGGGATATGGCATAGGAAGTTGTTCTGAAAAGAAGTACAAACTGTTAAGAAGGAGAGTAATAGGATCTTCATAAATAATGAATAGGAATGGTACTTTCCTAGCTGATTAAATGAAAGTGAGGAAAATATGGTGTGGAGGGAACACTACAAAAGCTTGTTGCATGACAGTTTTTGGCTCAGCGATATATATAGTGATATGTTATAGTGGTGGTTTGATTGTTGCAAGAAATGAGAATTAGTATGTTGGTTTGAGATAGTGTTTCATTTTATAGTATATTTTATATTATTATTTTTTAAGAATGTAAATCAAGCAGTATAGATGGAATTACTGGGAAATTATCAAGAATTGGAGGCGAGATTGTGATTGATTGGATATAGACTTGTGTAACAGCGTTTATGATGTAATAGTTGAACGATTGGAGTTGAGATTGCAGTAATTAGTGGACTAATTTATTTTTTATTTTGTTATTTTTTCTGTGATATTTTTGGTTTTTTGGTGGGGGGGGGGGGGGGGCTGGATGGTGGGGTGGGTGGGTGGGGGGGGGAGGGGTGGGTGTATAATGGGTAAGTAGTCGAGAACGTATTAGATATTTGGTTTGAGTGTTGTATGTGATAGATGTATATGGCTGTGGTAATTGCTTTTTGATATGTATTTGCGTCGAGTGACTGGTAATGGTATTAAGTAAGGCATTTTAGAAATGGTTAGAAAGTAACCGTCCATATTCTTTTTTACATTATGAATAAAACATATTATTATAGAAGATAAAATATAATTTTGAGCTTAGGATTTAGTTGGACTTTCAAACGCGTAATAGCGAAAGAAGAATAATATTAAATTTGAATTCTTTAGGTTATTATAATTTGCAACAGCGTAGTGTTATAGCAGGTTATAATAGGTTAGGCTTCTTGTGCAGGGTTGTGATTAGTATGGTGTTGAGAGTTGCTTATGAGAATCGAAGTAGGTGGTATATATTGCAATTAGTAAGCTAGTGTATAAGAATAGAAGTGGGTGGAAGGAGCGAAATGTTTGTCGATATGAACTGTGAAGTGAGTGCGAGGAGTCTGTTATGTCTCTATGGCTTTATTAATTGTGTATGGATTTGAGTATGAAGAATGGATGTTGATGGGAAAGTAGGTTAGTGTAAGGACTGTGGTGATTAGATGATTCTATAGTTATGAGATTATTGGATTTGGTTTGGTGTATGCGAATCTTGAAGATAAGTTTTTAAGAGGAATATGCGTCAGAAGGGTTTGATAGTTGTTGTTAAATATGTGATATAGTATTTAAAGTAAATGTAGATAGTTGAGTAAGGTAATGGGTAAGTGGGAGGAGAGTGCCACGTTGTGAATGTTGTGTAATGGTGAGCAATGCGATTCAAAGTATAATGTCCGTATTTTAAATATTATGGTATATATTTGGTGAATCTGTAGTAGTAAAAGTGTCTGAGCGAAATTTGAATGTTAAAGATATTAAGTATGTGTACGTAGGGTTCTACAATCTTTTTTTTTATTATAATTTTTTTTTTGTTGCTAAAAAACCGTGCCACATGACACTAGTCTTAGTCTAAAATTTTTTCTATTTGTATACCCAATTAGTCATTGTCCATGTTATATCCTTATCTAACCCTTTCTTTTTAATATGCTGAGTTATTATGAGTAATATTTCATCGAATTAAACATTGCTTGTGGCAAACCAATCCTGGGGAGAAGAACCCTAAAAATGAATTAGTACTTATTTTTGAGGGATGTCAAGTTTTTTTTTTTTTTCTAAATTTAATAATAGTGTATATTGGTTGGCACGAATGGCCAGCTGTCTTCTTTAATTTTGGTTATTGTTTCTTAAGGCCCAAATGAATTAATGAACTTAATTGCTAATATGAAATTAGATTTAAACATTTTTGTAACTTCTTCTGTTCAAAACCGTAGGAGTCTTAATATTCCTACAAATTCCTAAAATATATATATAGTATTAATATATTAATATATATATATATTTATATATTATTATATATATTATATTATATATATATATATATATATATATTATATTATTATATTATATAATATGGTATAATATAGTATATATTGCCACTCTAGTCAGTGGTGTAAGCACTCGGCTTGGGATTAGCGAAGAGGGCCCTGTTCTATGTAGACTGTTGCGTGGAGCGTGAGGAATACGGAGCTTATGTCTTTAATAAACTCTAGCTTCGTCTTCATCTCAGACGTTAATTGAGTACATTGGTATGTGTGCCTTTGCTACTTATATGGAAGCTTCCGGCTTTCTCGATTAGCCTGGCCATGCCAGCGATAGTGGCGTTAGCCCGGTGTGGAACCCATAAGGATTCTTTCTCGATGGGCCACGACAGTCTTTTATGACCTGTCCTGGGGTCGAGGACGTATATATATTATATAGGATATGTATTATTTTAATTTTTATATTATATTATATAATATATAATATATATATTATATTATAGATATGTATATATTTTATATTATTATATATATATCTTCTGCTCCTTTTCATTAATTTCTGGAATATTTGCAGTCCCCACTGCCTATCCTTCTTCTTCTCGGGTTTCCCATGTCCTTTCTTGTTGATTTACATCATGTGCGTGTGCATGGATCCTCAGATCTTATAGAACGCCAGAGAGCTAGTGGCGCCGGTCATGATGACATTCCTTCCCCGTGTTTTGAGGGAGTTGCTTCTGAGCTGCGCCCTTTGTTCCTTGTTAACTCTACTCATCTAATGTCTTTGTATACTAAAGGTTACTTGTCCTTCATGCTGGAATGCTGCGCACATGTCCCAAGCTCTGTATCCGAAAAGAGTTTAGGCGCTCTGAATCTCTTCTACTATCGCCTATAGCCTCACTTGTAATTCTCTTCTAAAATCTTGTAACTCTTTCTTAATTCTCTATTTCGTGATCATTGTGGGTCTCATTTCTTCTTTCAGATCTATTCAGTATGGCTTTATGTCGCTCAGTGTCAACTGCTGTGATCATACTTTCCTAGTCTAACTTATTATGTCTCTTGCCTTTAGGACCATGGGAGTCTTGCTTGTGGCGCTTGCATTAATCCAAAGCTTTTGACCGATTATGGCACGCGGTCCCGACTGCTCTCTAAGCTCCTTCCTTTGGGTATTCCTCCAGCCTTTGCTACTCTTCTCTCCGATCGCTCTATCTTTATATCAGCAATCGTTGATGGAGCGACCTTCTTCCCTCTTTCCTGTTTTAATTTGTTGTCCGTCAAAGTTCTTTCTGATCTCCAACTTTATTCCACTTTTTCTTATCACGAGTTCCTCACATGTACGTCCAAACTCTGTTTGCACTTTATGCCGTAATGATCAACTTCACTCTTCAACTCCTAATCTGGTTCTCCTCTTTTTGCTGGTCTCTATGGAGTGCCTCTCATCTTCAGCTTTCCAGATTCTATCCTTTCGATTGATGGATTTCCCGGTGGGGCACTCGCCAACCTTGTAATTCAACCTCCTTTAATAAACTCAACTTCTCTACATTTCCCTCTCAAAAACACTCCCAATCTATTCCTATTTTCTTCTATCACTCTGATATCTTCAACGGCTCTAGCGTCTCTCCAGTGAAAATCATAAACATTCTTGGTCTTAACGTAAACAATATTTATGGTTCTTGGAATACCTTCATATATTCATATGGTTTGCTAATTGTGCCTCAAAATTGGGAGTTCTCTTTCAGCGTGGCGCTGGTGAATTTTTTCTCTTGTACAGTCTTACTGTCCATGTTATATTATGGGCCTTTATTTCGCCTTTGTATGGAGTATCTGGAGTGGTTTACTCGTACAGTGGATCCGGTTCCACCCTACTTTTTGGTAGGGTTGAGGCTAAAGCTAAGAGTAAACTTTCCCCTACTTTCAACCTCTCTTGACCCTCTATCTCTGCGACGTGACGTTGCGCACTATCTCTTATTTCTTATATAGGGCTACATGTAGTATGCTCAGGGGAGTGGCCTCTCGCATTCACCTCCATTGCGTCGCCCTCGCAATACAAGGGTGCCATGCTCTCGCCTATTTGAATTTGCCGTGAGTATTGGAACCCTCATACTTGTCGTTTGGGTTGCCTCTTCTTTCCAGCTACTTCTGGTCTGAAATCCTTGCTTTCTTCTGTTTTCCAAACTTAGTTTTAATCTTTCCTCTCTTTAAACTCGCGTCTGCGCCTCACCTGAGAAAATTTGACTTAGGTGAGGATTGGTGGGTTTTTTATGTTTTATTTCGCCCCCTCTTAAAAGTGCTCGCCAAGTTGGGGGGTTGAGGTTTTGGTGGGCGTGATGTGGGATGTGGTTAACTGATAAAAAAAGAAATTTGTTATAGGTAATAATATTATATATATTTATATATTTATATATATATATATGTTAATATATTATATATATTATTATATGTATTATAATTATATATATTATAGGTTATATAATATTATTATATATATTTATATTAATTTACGTTTTACCACCAGTCATAATGTGTGCCCCATTCCATTATTCAAGATCTCTGTATGTGAAAAAAAAAATTAATGATTGGTGTAATATTTTTTTTATTATTGTCTTATAATTGTTTTAAAAACTAAAATATATCTTAAGATTTTTTTATGTACGTATCTTTTCTAGAATTTTGTTATTATATATATATATTAATAATATTATATATTTTATATATTATTATTTAAGTGCCAGAGATCACTTAAAGGTGGTAGTATATTATATAGTTATATATTATACTAGATTTATTAATTGTCTGGGGTATGTATTATTTATGTAGGGGGATATATATATATAGCGGTAAAAATGCTCAAATTTCTCCGATATTATTTACATTCTAATATATCGATAATATTGTGTTAAGCCTCGATTAACGAAATTCTTCGTCCGGATATTTTTCATTAGAATAGTATCGATATTTTGTGTGATACTCGATTACAAATTGTCTGATAAGTGAGATAATGTCCTGATGAAGGTGTAGAGATGTATTATGCGTTTCTGTTTTCTATTATGAGTGGGGTGATAAGAAGACATTTCCTTTAATTAAGAAAGCATAGCCACGTAATTGTTTGTGTGTGTGTGTGTTGTGTGTGTGTGTGTTTGTATAAGATGCAAATTTGCGTAGGCGCGGGCTTCACATTAACTTTCCAACATCCGCGGCTTAAATCTAACTTTGCCTCTGTGAATACACCTTCTAACTCTAACCTATACCTTTTGCTCTTGTCTGAGTCTCAGATGGCTAAGACATCCTCTAACTCGTTTTATGTTTCCAACTATAACTTATTTCATAATTTTCCGCCAAAAGGTGGAGTGTTGCCTAGGAAATAAATACCGTGCTAGAAATAGGCTCGTGAATCTCGAATCTCTTAACTTCGTTGTCCCATCTCAAAAATCTTTTTTTTTTTTCCTTCTACTACAATTATCTTGTGTTTCTGCTATTGTTCTCCTAAGAGAAACAGATTTTCACTCTTTCTTGAATATCTAACTATTCTCACGGACTGTTATATCTTCTCATCCAATTCTGAGGTCCTCTATTTAAGGATTTCAATGTACACAACACTGAGTGGTTGGTGTCCTCTCACTGATTTAAGTAGGGAGGAGGCCGAATCATTCAGCATTCTTAAACGATCTAGAGCACTAATCAAAACCTACAACATTCCGGATCGTTCCCAACCAATTCTTGAACACACTTGACCTAGTTTCACCACTAGTCCTTCTCTCTTATAAATACACCATTTTTTCGCTGCTTATTTGGTAAATCTGACACAACATTATATCTCTTATTTCAAACTTTCTCTCCAAAGCTCCATCCTGCCCTATCGTTTTTTCTGGCACTTTGATCGGACTGATTGGGGGCCTTGCGTCGCTCCTACGCTAACTATAATTGAATTACTGCTTTGACTCTGATGACGCTTCGGCTTCTGCCTACAAGGTGGGAGCTGTAATGTTTGATGGGATGAGCAGGTTTCATTCCTTCTTCGACTAAATCTTTCTCTCCTCATAATCCATGGTTCGATCGGCTTGTTCTCTGCCATTCAGGATATAGACAGCGCGTATCGGAGTGGAAATATTCTCGTACTCCTTCACTCTCGCTAATTTTTCACTCACTAGAAAATCGTTGCAGGGACTTACTCTTCTACGAGCAAACGGGCTTCATCAACGAAAGTGCGCTCCTAACCTCCTTGCGTTCTCCTACTGACAAATCTTTCTGGCCTCTTGCCAAAAAACATCTCTAACAACTTCTGTAAATCATCCTTTCCTCCTCTTAT
>JABUQX010007873.1:0-21364 GCA_015478945.1 Trachelipus rathkii
AAAAAAGAAGAGAGATACTGTGAACTCTTCAGATTGATAGTTTTAGTTTGAGAATGTCACTGTTCGATGTCGCGATAGGATAGAATGAGCTGTCCCGCGAGCGGGTCTCAAAGGACGTACGGCGTGACATGGCGCAATAGGTGGCCTGATCGGCCACATACTGAAGAAATATGTAAGTTTAGGAAGTTCCCTTTTGCTGACAAGTGCAAAGTTGAAACTGCTGCTGTTCCTGTGACCCTTAGTGTACTTCTGAATCTGAATGACAAAGTTTCCCGCAAAACTGGTTTAAGATGTTGAATGAACAGTTATAAAAGATCAAGAGTGGTGTGATGGAAATGGTAATTTGAGAACCATCTTGTTTCGCATAGCATTGGAATATTCATTATCAGTTTCCTAACGCAATGGGCTTGTCACAGAAAAAAAATCTAATAACTTTCTTTCAACTGTGTCCAAGTTTGAAGATTCGGAGAACGATTGCAAGTCATCATACAAACTAATTTTAGCAATGAGAAACACAGTGGAAAAATTTGGCTTTGGCACTATTGGATTTTTATTATTTTCTGTACTCCATTTTCTTTTTCAGCCATGGTTGAGCATCAGTTACACATCGGCGCAAACATTCGAACGCTCGATTGGTCCAAGCCGACTTTGTATACAAAGTATTCCGTAGAATTGACGAATAGAGAGGCAATATTTCGTGTAGAGGGATACAATAAAAATCTTTCTGCTCCAATGCGGTCGTCATAAACGACAGTGTATGCCTCTCTGTCATTGCTTGTATGAGCATTTGGTATCGATAATCCAGAAAGTGAGTTAGACTCTCCACGGAACTGTATAGTTAAAGGGAGTAAAAACTAAAAATTCTTCTCTGTCTTTCAACTCCTTGTCAACGAAACGAACGCCAATTAACAGCTCCTCCACCCCAGAAATGTCTGCTGTTTCATCCGCTAAAAGTGAAAAGTATTCACTATCGTTCACTTCATCCACAATGTTTTTACAAATTAGGTTCCCGCATATGGATATGAGCTCATTCTGGACCATATGTGATGTGTATTTCTGATTACCTACACTTGATTGTAAATGCTCAGTAAGCACAGCATCACCAGCTTCAACTCTGAATTTTATTTAACAAATCCGAAAAATTACCCGTATCTGCAGTACCGCCTCAAACAGCTAGATCATTGGTTCCACAGAAGATCAAATTTGAAATTATTGGCAACAACTATTTTTTTCGATAATTAAATGTTCAGCATTATTTAATTGTTCAAAAATCTTATAGAAAATGCAACTATTTGTTCAAAATTTCTCCCTGCTACAGCAGCATCTATGCCACTGAGAATTAACATGGTTCCTTGAATGTGAGTGAGTCTTTACATTTTAAGATTGGTCTGACAATAAATGAACCCAAAAACCCTCTTTTGACGCAAGGCCTAAATAACACGCATAATTTACAGAAGGGTCCTTTTAATTTTTTTGAATATACTAACAACGAATTGTATTGATTTAGCCAATCGTAAAGGAAAGCCCTTTGCCTTCTGTGATATCTTGCTTAAAGTTGCAAGTGCTTAGTGGTTTGAATGGATTTGTTAATAAATCAAATTTTAGATTGCCAGTAATTCTATTTTGAGTAATGTAATTTCCAATATCCAAACAACGATTTTCTACAGTTGGTTCTACGGCAGATGCGGAAGTTTCATTCACAAGATTAATACAGGTGCCAACAATACTCGGGACGGCATTAGCACTGCCATTTGCATTAACACTAAAATATGAACCAGTACCATCATTCAATGTGTCAGTGGTTTGTTCAGTCAAAGAGTAATTATAATTATCACTAAGGCGAGGCCTCTTAATTACAAATTTATCCATTGTGATAATTTAAAATATTTTTTTTTCCTTTTTAAATTTGCTAGCAATCTTATATATATATATATATATATATAATATAATATATATTATATATATATTATATATATATATATATATAAATATTAATATAATATATATAGTATATATATATATATATATATATATATATATATAAATATTTCAAATAGTAGAATGGGGGCAAAAAATTGCGAGACTTTTAAAAGAAGTTTATTTAAAGCGAAAGTTAGATAAATAGGTATTAAATGTAAAAATCTTGGTAGCAAGTAATAAAAATTTCATAATTGCACTCCCAAATATTATAATAATTGAAATAAAACGAATAATAAAAAAAAAAATATTAGAAAAATAATCAAATTCATATTAAATTTCAATAATAAAAATAATAATTAGGACACTTTTCAAAGTAGTTTCCCATTAAATATATCTTTATTTCAGTTTCCTAAGGGCAGTATCCAATATTGGGAATTTGGGACCAAATTTTAGCCCCCACCTAAAAAGGGACATAAAATTCTTAATTTTCAGACAATTTTGATGGGGTTAAAAGCAAACCGCAGCTTTTTTTGATCTCTAGAACGTCATTTTCAGGTGTTTTTCTGTGTCTGTAATCATTGTTTCGGCGTTTTCATTTTTTCAGAACCTAATTTTTTGACAATTTTTCGTATCAACTTCTACAATTTTTTTCGAAATGACTTCAAACTTGAAATATACAAAGATGGGTCTATTACGCACAAATTACACATATTAGTTTTTTGATTTTTGGAAAATTGTGCTTAGCAATATCGAATTTCAAAATCTACTTTTTTTTTTTTATTTGCTGATCACAATTTTCCAAAAATCAAAAACCTAAAATTTGCATTTTGTGCGTCATAGACCCATCTATGTATATTTCAAGTTTGAAGTCATTTCGAAAAAAATTGTAGAAGTTGATACGAAAAAATGTCAAAAAATTAGGTTCTGAAAAAATGAAAACGCCGAAACAATGACTACAGGCACAGAAAAACACCTGAAAATGACGTTCAAGAGGTCAAAAAAAGCTGCGGTTTGCTTTTTTCCAAATCAAAATTGTCTGAAAATTAAGAATTTTATGTCTATTTTTAGGTGGGGGCTAAAATGGTGTCCCAAAATTCCCAATATTATATCCTCCCATTATAAAAAAAAACAAAGAGAATGATAAATTGTTGCCCTAAAAAGAGCTCTCTTTTTATGGCCAAAATTTATCAGTTGTCGACTTGTCGTACAGTTCATAAGTCTGAAATATATTTTAATTGAAGTTACAGCCAGGAATAGGGGAGGGCAGAGTAGGGGAGGCTAGAGAGGTAGGGTTGTAGGCTATTGTGAACGTTTGAAAATTTGCTTTTTCGCGGGAAGTTGCTTTTGATATATATATATATATATATATATATATATATATACTATATTAATATATATATATATAGTATATATATATATATATTATATATATATATTATACCGTATATATATATAGTATTTAATATTGATATATATAATTTTCAGCAAAGCAAAAAGCTTTGATTTTTTTTTTCAGCGGATCAAAAAGCTTTGGAAATTCCAGGGGGGCATGGCCCCTACTTTGCCCCCCCCTCCCGGCGCCATGTATATATATATATATATATATAGTATATTTATATATATATATATATATAGTATAATATTTATATAATATATATATATATATATATATAATATATATATAATATATATATATAGTATTATATATATTTTTTAGTGTTCGCTGCTACAAAATTTTAGGTCTGATACTGATCCTAATCGTATCAGCCATTTTTTCAAAACGCAATACAGATATCCGAATATTTTTGCAGATACCTGATGCTGATGCTGATACTGATACTTATATAATATATATATATATATATATATATATATTATATATATATATTCTATATATATATATATATATATATATATATATATAATATATATATAATATATATATATATTAATATATATTATATTACAGTTGTCACCACCACTCATGGGTAGAGCAATATTCAAGGAGGGGGTGTTGTACGCCTCAAAAGTTCACCAACTAATGTAAATTATACAGATGAGCACAGATGCAGGCGTTAAAGTGAGGGAGATTAAATTCAGCAGGAAACAGAAGATGGAAGAGAATTCCACAGAACAGAGGTGGCAGGAAAGAAGGAAGCACTGCAGCGAACTTGCCCGGAGTTACCAATATCAACACAAAATCCATGCGCAGATACAGCACCCCTTGTTACGAGGGTGTCATAAAGTTGGTGGTATGTGAGTGATAAGTCCCTGGAGCATCTGCTGCTGCAGTACCTATAGAAAAAGAGATAAAGCATCAACATCGCGCCGCAAAGATAGAGGGCCAAGTGAAGTGGAAAAGTACAGAACAGTTTCAATAAGGACCTTTTGGCCTTTGACATCGACCCTATCTAAAAGCCGGGTGAAAACCAGAGCCCCCAGATATGAGCAGTACTCCATACACAGGCGGATGAGGCCCTTGTATAACTGGAGTAACTGAGATGAGGGAAAAAAGTCTCGCAGTCTAAACAGAACTCCCAGTTTCTTTGAGGTCGCCCTAGCAACCGTTGTGATGTGAGGTTTCCAAGACATTTTTTTGTTTATGTTAGGACCAAGGATGTTTGTATTGTCAACAGGAGAGATGAGAGAACCGTCGAAAGAGGTAGGAAAGTTAAGAAGGTGCCTTAGAGAGGGAAATTTGTAGTTGGGTTTTTAAAGAATTGAATTTCACAAGGTTTGAGATGTTTGAAGGTTCAATATCTTGCAGAATCAGCGAGAATAGATCGCAAAGATTAAAACGAGAGGCAATTCTAGAAGTAAAAGGGGGGGGGGTAGAATTGAAATGACTTGAAGAATGAAGGATCGAGTCATTGGCATATGGGTGGATAGAGTTAGGTGTGTATGTGAGAAGATCATTACTGAAAAGTAGGAATAAAGTAAGAGATAAGACAGAACCCTGAGGAACACCACTATTGACAGAAAAAGAAGTCGCCCCATCAACAACAGCCGATATTGAGGATATGAAAGAAAACTAGACATAAGTAAGCAAAGAGAAGGAGGAAACCCAAAGGAGGGGAGTTTGGAGAGCAGTGATGAGTGCCATACCCGGTCAAATGCTTTCTATTTCTTCAAGCACCACCAGGCAAGTCTCCCTTTAGTTCTTAAGGGCGGAAAACCATAAATCAGTAAGATAGGAAAGTATATCACCAGTAGACCTCGAGCGCCGAAAGTCGTACTGCCGATTGGCTTGAAGTGAATGAGATTCCAGATGATCTAAGAAATGAGAGTTGAGAAGCGCTTCAAAGATCTTAGATAGAACTAGGGATGTACCGATACCAGAAAAGAGGCCGATACTCTATTTTTTTAGGTGCCGATACTGATACTTTAATTAATTAATATAATAAATACACAGTAATAAGATAGAACATTTGTATATTGCTAGGCAACTCAGGATTGAATTCCCTGTACAACCAATACTTAGTCATTTATTTCATATTTGGATGTGCCCAAGTATATTTATTTTATAAATTAAAATAGTATCTTTAAGGAATAATAAATGCAAATATATTAATAACTTTTTTATGTTTATCTTTATTCAAAAAATATTCCATTTCCATTTTTCAGTAAGTATTAATAAAGTTTAGCTACTAGCTTTTTATGATTTAACATGAACAATTTACAAGAAGATTCTTTAACTAGCTACAATATAAAGAATAAAAATAATGAAAGAAGAGACCCCAATTAATTAAATGAAAAGACAAAATAAAAAAACGCTATTATTCAAACATGACATAATAATACTATACTCCTTTAAGATAAAGATAGATATCATTCAATACTCAAATTCAAAAATTCTCAAATTGTGATGCAAAAACATTAAGCTTTCAATAGTATCTGGCGAGAGTCTGTTCCTTTTGGGGTGTTTACAGTGGGGATGTACCGGAACTGAAATTAGCCAAAATCCCCAAAAAAATCCGGCCGGAACCGGAATTTCTAATGAACTTTCCTTTAACTATAAAGAAATGCAAAAAAAAAAAAAAAATTATATATAACTTTCAATATAAAATTATATATATATATATATATATATATATATATATATATATATATATATATATATATTATATATATATAATATATATATATATATATAGTATATATATATAATATATTTATATAAAAGTCTAGAATGTGTCGCATTACTAAAATTGTACTGATCATTTTGAAAAATATACGAATCAAAAAGAAATAAGTTTGGTTAGGCCAAGTTGCTTTAGGTTACATATATTTAAATAAATAATTAGGACATTTTTTTTTTTTAGAAAGTTATCATTTTTGTAATTTGTGCTTACACTCAATAAAAAATGCTTACCCAGTTTTAGCACAAATTTTGTGTATAAACTATCATGATTTCATATAAAAGTTACTTTTGTTTACAAACAATTGTAATCAGCTGTTTTGATGGAGCACTTGGTTTTGGAATAAACTGAAATAAAAAAAATAGCAAATGATTTATATTACAAATAATTGATCAACTATTGTGATGGAGTTTATCGATTTGGAAGAAATTAGATTTAAAGCTAATTTTAGTGAATGAAACATTCGTCAAACAAAACAGACCTACCACACTGCCATCTTGTTTATTTACCTTTTTTTGGAAGAACATGCTTAAATTCGGCAAGCACGGGAAATAGCAACCTTACAGAATTAAATAAATAAAAGTTTATATAAAGGAAAGTAATAAAGGTATATTTTTATTTATAGGTTCGAGGTTGGGATTTATTGATTCCATTTTTTCACTCTTCATTGTCCTCTAGAAATTGAAAGTGTGCTTTTTTTTAACTTTCTACTTTTCTAAGTTTAGATAGCCTGCCCTCAGTCAGGAAGGTGATTTAGTTTGTCAGTTTTCTTTTTGTGGTAAAAAAAAATTAGACCTTACCAAGTAAACAGAAATAAACTAAATTTTTAAAAAAAATTGTTGTGCTTAAAATTAGAAAAATTAATTCTTTTGTGGATAAAATCAAAACTATCTGTTGAGTTATTTAACTTAAAAATAAAAATTTTACTATTATATATGTATCTGTGATGTGAAAACTTATTCATTAAAGTGTTTATTAGTGGCTATTGGACTTTCGTATAAGTCTGACATTTCAATTAGACTTTCGTATAAGTCCGACATTTTGATTAGACTTTCGTATAAGTCCGACATTTCGAGTGGACTTTCGTATAATTCCAAAAGTTTGATACGACTTTCGGTAAAACCAGTATTTGTCTAAATATTTTCTGAAAAAAATTTCTAATTTCAAAAAAATTTCTAAGTTCAGAAAAGTTGTTTTTTAAGAAAATTCTTTAGTGGCAAGCTTCTGGAATTATGCCAGAAGCTTGGCACTAAACAATTTTCTTAAAAAACCTAACAACTTTTCTGAACTTAAGAAATTTTTTTGAACTTAGAAAATTTTTTCAGAAAATATTTATATTAAATACTGGAGTTTTACCAGATTTTCTTATAAAAAAAAATATATTTTTTTAAAAAAAAAATCAGGATATAGGCCTACTCTAAAAAATAATAATAATAATTAAGCTTCCAATAACTGCCTCTAAACAGAAATTCCTTTATAAAAAATCACAGCACATATTAGACTTCACCTAACAAAATCACACATAATAATGAGAAGAATATAAAAAAAAAATTAATTGGGCAATCCACAAACAAAAACCAAACTTGGCGGTCTCTTAGGAAAAAAAGTTACACCTCTCAAAGATTGTATAAAAAATCCCCATGATACTTATTCAATACGTTGAACTCGACCCACGGTCTAGGCTTCATTTCAGCTCCTCTAAGTCAGAGCTCATGATAAGACCTTTTGTTAGGACTATACAACACGCCAGAAAATCTACCTCGTTAGAATTAACAAAATCTATAATAAGCCTGCAACTAGGTGCCCCTTAAAACGAGACAGAAAGCCCAACTATTTTCTATATAGAAAGCTATGGGGAATTTTTAAACATTCAGAGCGCTACCACTTTATTTTCTAAACGAGACGTCCGAATTTTCTTTCACTAATCATCATTAATTATTTTTTTAGAGTATAATTTCAGGTGATTTTCAAAAAAAAAACAAATAATTTCGTTTTTCTAAATCTTAATAAAACACAACCATATAGGTTTTCTTTACAACTTTCGAGATTATGTCACACATCCTTTTCCTAAAAGACCCCGACAAACATCAATTTTTTTTTTTATTCTCTCAGCTACTATTTCTTTGAGAGTCTATTGTCGTGATCTTCTACTTAAAAAAATCTGATTTAGAAGCAGTACGTATTGGAAATAAATTACCAAAATAAATAAATCCAATAAGTAAGCCAAAGAAAAAAAACAAAAATGATTTAAGCTCTATTAGTAAAAAATCCTACAACCTCTCCAAAAAGCCATTCTAAAAATTCTTTCCATAGGCTTATAAAAAAATTAGTGAGGGCCTTCCGGTTGCCTCGTTTCAAGCCATCCTAGTTCCAACGGCTTATAAGATTGTTAAGTATACCACCCTAGATTTTCTGTGTGTACCTAACAAAACTTACCATTCACCTCCGACCACTATACAGACCATGACAATGAACCTAACCTTGACCTGGCACATCAAACAATTACAAAGTCTATGGAGCTTTAAAACAACTCCCTTGACGGAGCGCTCTTGAACTATTCGTATCCTAAGGAGCGAAATGACTTATTTCATTATCATTACTATATTAAAGCATGTAGCGCTATACCTTTGATTTTTATAAAAATCGGGGTTGACACCCCTCTGCACTACTAATACTGTAATATTTTTATATTTGTTTATTCCAAATCCACATGCTCCATCACAAACAGCTGGATATCCAATTGTTGTAAACAAAGTAAAAACCAAGTAAGCAACATCCTCAGGGCTCGAGGCTGCAACAGAAATTGCATGCCAAAACTGCAGCCGAGTAAAGACACCCTAATTTCTATCGAGCCTGTAACGCACAATTGGGAAAGACGAAAACTCTCTTATCGTTGTAATGAAGCATAAAATCCGTAAAAGTTGGGCTGAAACACTCCAAACATCAATTTTTGTAAAAATCACAGCATAAAATCTAAACTAGGTGTAATGCCCCATAAAAAAGCAAGAAAAAAGCAAAAAAAGTACGAGACGTCTTCATGAAAAAAAAACACTTCACTAGCACCAACAACAACTATTCTATTAAATTAATACTAACAGCGTTTTAATTAACATTGTCTAAACTGACCATAAACTCACCTTATCGCACTGACAAATTACAAACCGCGAGGCAAATTTATGGCAAATTTTATGGCCTACAGGTAGGGATGCCGCAAGAGGACCAATATATATCGAATATTGCATATTTATTTACTCGATAGCTAATCGAAAAAAATATCGATGATATCTTTTCAACCAAGAACACATCTTTATATCGCAAATAATTTATCATTAAAAAGAGGACATCCACCCGATATTTCTTTTTTAACTTCTAGAAATTTTAAGCAGCTAGATATTTTTCTTACCTTCAATAAAAATAACTATTTAAGCAAATGTTGTATTTATTATCACGAGCATTATTGTTAAACAACAAATTGTGTATCAACGTTAAATAAAACATCCTATAGATTGTGTCATATACTACATATATACAGCAACTAATATAAAATAATAGTATAACTATATACATAACTATCACTAGTACCCACCGATATATATACTATATAACTCATACTACTATAGTATTACTATATATAAATATATCAATATTATAATATATTCATATATATATATAGTATAATAATATATATACTCATATATATAATAATACTATATAATATATTATATAATATAATTTATATACCATATAAATAAATTACTAATAATAATAATATATACTATATATAATTTATATATAATTAAATACTATATTAATATATATATATACATATATATACTATAAATATATATATATATATACTACTACTATATATATATAATACTATATATATATATACATAATATATATATACTAATATATATATATAAGATATACTAATTATATATATATATATATCAACTACAGTATATATATATATTATATAATATATATATACTATATATATACTATAAATATATATATACTATACTATATATATATCATAATATATATTATATATATATATATAATATATATAATATACAAACTATATATATAATAATATCACTATACTATAAGTAATACCTATATATAGCGTTCAATGTCACCCAGAGGCTTGTCACCCCCGATTTTTACTGAAAATCACAGAATATACTCTGATATACTATTTATTGATTATTAGATGAAAATGAAACTAATTGTCAATACACTTGGAAAAGCGCGTTTCAAGTTCCTATCGGATTAACAAATCCCAACGCACTTTTCAAAATTCGATCGATCCAGGTCATAAGTCTCATTTCAGCCACTCTAAGTCAGGTTAGGTAGTTCTGTTAGTATCACACAGAGAAAATCTATGTAGAATTACCGAAACTCTCATCATACACCATGAACTAAGGACTGCCCTAAAAGTGAGCACGAGGCCCGCGGGCCATCTAATTTTCTATTATAAGTAAGTCTAGGAAAATTTTAACTTCACCTGAGGTAGGAACTTTTTTTCCTTTAAAAGGACTTGGCCGCATATTTCGCTTTCACTTATTTCTTCACCATTCATTATTCTACTTTTCTAGAGCTTATTCCATGTGATTTATAAATATAAAAAATGCTTGTATATTTATTTTTTTCACATAAAACCAAAAATCCTATGCGTGTTTTTACCACAACCTATGTCTGAAGACGGCTATCAAGAAACTTTTTCCTAAGGAGAGCGACGATTTTCTTACATTCGACCATTCTTCTCACTTACTCTATTTTTTTAGCGTTAATATCCCTGTCGGATTTCATAACAAATCGCGGGCGTGACACACCCTTCCTGACGTAAACAATTACCATAAAAACAATATATACTATATATAATATATATATATAAATATACTATATATAGTAATAATAAATATATATATTAACTATAGTTATATAATATTATATATTATATATATATAATATACTATATATAATATATTATATATATAATATATCATATATAATATATATATATATAATTTCAGCCAGTTTCATCGACAACATTCATGATTCTGGTGAAGAGGATTACGTTCTGCTTGATGTTAAAGGCCTACCTAAGGAACCGAAACAAGTTAGTAGTGTGTATTAATATGTTCCAAGAGTTTTTCCTTTAAGAATTGAAACCTTGTTTACTAATAACTTTAATGTTTTCTTAAAGGAAGAAGACGAGGTAAGCGAGGAAAGTTTTGATGATTTCGAGTTAGATGCATATAATCTTGCTCAAAGTTATCGCAAACGTATAGAATAGATTCTCAATTACATGAGAGTAGCACATCAACAAATGTGGTTACCTCAGCCTTTAAACAATGTAGATATCATTTTCGGTTGATAATACCAGTTGTATTCAAAATCAAAATTTTTTAACAACTATAATAATGACTATACATAAGCTATTTATAGCTCTGCATCACCTCTCTATTTGATAGTCTGTCAATAGTCAGCCCAGAAATTTGCCATTTGAATGATGGATATTGCAGAAATGTTGGAAGAAGAGGTGCTTTTGGATTGCCAGTATAAATCATAAACAAATGCTGAAAAGAGGTTTTATGAGCGGGGTCGCGTGGAACTGGGGTGCGAGAATGCAATATTATTAAAAGTTTTACACGTATGTTGTATCAAGATGGTTATTTAAGGCAAACGAGTTTTTGCATTAGTATTTTAATTGTAAAGTATAATTTTTAGTCTTCAAATCCTTATATGATTTGTGCTCAGTATTAGATTTACTGCACTAAAAAAAAATCAACCTTTCAAGAATTTAATATAACGCTACGTCTGATTAAAAAAAATATATTGATAGTAAAAATAAATATCATTTTTTTTTGTTTTCAAGATAATATTATTTAATCTTTCAATGTAAATTTAATACTATAGTCAATGGAAATGCGCCAAAAGGTAAAAATAAAAAAAATTAAAAAACGCTGTTTTGTTGATAAAAATTTAATAATCTTTAAAACAAAACACTATTGTATGTTAAGTCCATATTTGTACAATGAAAATTGTGGGAGAGACACAAGATTAGTGATAATGTCTAGACCCTAGTAAATATTGGAGTAACTACTACTGTGAAGGACATAACTCTGCTTGAAAGTACAAGGGGAGTAAAAAAAGTAAAAAGAAATACCTTTAGCAATTAATTAATTCATACCAAAATTAGTTGCCATGTGTAAACCTGCAAAAAAAAAAAAAATGGAAACTTCGGTCTGACAGTGAGCGAAAAGAAGTAGATTGTCTGGGGAGGTGACAGTTTGTGCAAAAAAAACAGCATGTCTGGGTTAAGTTAATATTTTTGCTGGCCGTCTGATTATAATGTTTATAAAAATGACGAGCGTTAGATCTTAAAGATCCCGCCGATGTTATTCTAATGGCTTTTAAACATAGGATCTTTTCTATAATAACAGTTAGGGTTTATTATTAGTTTTTTTTTTCATATTTTAATTAAAAAAAGGCCCAGGCCTCTCTTGTTTTCCTGTCTGTGTTGAAGGTATGTGGAAAACGGGAAAATTGCAGCGTTTCATTTGGTTGAAAAGCGCTGAATGCTATTTAGGCTCTGATTGAATCAGTTTTGCTTCCTCAACCAAGTCATAATGGAAAAGAAGAACATCCAAGAAATAGCCTATGTTTATCCAGCAGAACTTCCTATGTTGATATTCATATATTGTGGAAGTGTTATCATTGTTTACCATATGCATACAAGCAGTTTAATTTAAACTTTACCTAAGAAGATTCAATTATTTTTTCATAGAAATGTCTTAAAATTTAAGAACATGTGTAAAAGTGATGAATATCGGTTCATATAGTGTATATTTCGTAAGTCATCACAGGGTAAGTTGATTAAACATTACAGAAAGATGGGTCTTGATTTTAATACCGCGTTTGACCGTCTCGAAAAACCTAAGATAGAAATGATTGAACCAAAATCGATTAAGGATAAATTGACATCCTAACAGATTGAAAGATAAAGAAGTTATGCAAAGACCTTCAAAGCTTTGCAATCAACTAAATATAAAAAGTAAGTTTTGTTTTGTACATTGTATGAAATTTTAAAATTCGCACTTATTATTAGTCAAAGTAACTTTCTGTTTTATTTTTATTAAAATATATTATATATATATTATATATATATATAGTATATATATATAATATAGTAGATATATATATTATAATATTAAATAGTATATATAATATATATATATATATATACGTTTACATCTTATGTATATATATATAGGGGGTTGTATATATATAGTATATATTATACATATAAATTATATATATATAATTAAATATAATATATATATATATATATATATATATATATATAGATATATTATATATATATATATATTAATATATATAATATTTATATTATATATTATTATATATATATATATATATATAATATAAGTAATATATATATATATATATATATAGTATGTATATTATATATTTTTATATTGATATATATATATATATATATCATATATAATATATATTATTACTGTATATATATATAATATATTATAACTAAATAAATATATATAGTTATATATATTATATATATAAGTATATATATATATAGTGGGGTATATATTATTATATTATATAATATATATATATCTCCCGACCGGTCACATCATCTTCTCCTTTTTTCCCAAAAGACTGGACTTGGGGGTAGTTGGTGGGATATGTGGTGCGTACCGCTGCCGTCAGCGGCGTGACATAGCCAATGTACGGAAGAAAAAAGAGAAGTGTAAAAAAAACATGACACAAGTTGAAAAAAAAGGAAGCCCCAGCTTACCGCACGCCCCCTCATTACCTATTAGTGAGAGAAGAGAAACTCGGCCCCCGCGCCGCAGTCAGAAAAATCCACACCCCTAGAGCTCTTCGTCACTGCGACCAGTCGACCGGACCCCTCATATGGCTCATAATCTCGTTCAAGTGTAGGGTTCATCCCTGGCCAGTGACCAACACCATACCCCCTCACAAAACCCCACGCCCATTCACTCTATTTAGCACCTTTTTTTCTCACCATTTGCCCAACTCAACATTTCTCTCCTTTCAGACATTTTGTTTACGACTCAAGCCATCTTTCTATCTGTTTCTCCCAGACACGAGTCTCGATTTTCCACACAACTCACCAACTATGACCATGTCCGTTAACCAACAACTGTCTTCATCCTTCTTTCCACAGACAAACCATCCTCAACTTACTTTTTTTTTATTCTCTATTACCCCTTTCTTCACACCACATAACTCTCTCTAAATACGTTCATTCCCTCATTTTATCAATTCATTTCAACCTAACATGCCCTAAAATTGTCATCTGAACATCTGAATCTTTAGATTTATAATTCTCACCGTTTGCCCAAACTCACATTTTTCTCATCCTTCATGACATTCGATTACTGACCTACTTTCAAGCCACTTTTATTCTTCGGTTCTCCCAGGACAGTCGGATTCCCAGACACATCAACCACTATAAATCCGAGGCCTTAAACCAAACCACTTTCATTCATCCTTTACACGATGAGCCAAACCATTTCGAACCTCTATTCACTTTTATTCTTTCATTTTACCCTTTTCTTTTCACACCACATTAACGCTCTTCTAAGTACGTTCGATTTCTTTTTATCGATTCCTTTTCACACCGAACATGCCCCCTAAAATTGTCCATTCCTGAACACATTAGAACTTGTAGATCAGTACTTACCTCTTATTTCCACAGGACCATAGTCTTCCACTACCTTACATTAACACAGGGTAACAACGATACCCTCTAATGTAAGACCCTAGCGCACTTAAGACTTAAGTCCCTTTACATCCACCAACGATTTAATTGCACCAGCTACCTTCCTTGCCATTCAAACTTCCTAACTACACTCTGCGATTCCAATCCGTTATTCCCTTTTCATCCAAACATATATCTATCCAAAATATTTAAACAGACACTTTTTTCACCTGCTCACCATCTAACAAAAATTCATACCGAGGACTGTCCTCATGCACAACCATAACCTTACTCCTTATCTACGTTTGCTTAATAAAACCCCTCCTTTTGCCAAATCTTCTCTACCCAGATCCTTTCTGAAACTCTCTGTCAGATTCACCACACCAAAACAAATATCCCGCTATGATAATAGGTATAGTGCACCCTGCGCACTCAGAACTTCCATTCTCATTCAAATCATTTCTTCTGAACACCATTTTCCGTTGCCACCCCCATCTCTAATTCTTCATAACCCCATCCATTACATATACAAATAAAATAACCAAGGGGACATAAACACATCCCTGCCTCACCTCTCTAATAATATTAACCAATCACTTTTGACACCATTTTTTCTTACACACGCTCACTATCGTCATACATACTTTTGACTTCCATTCGAAAAGCCTACACCAACACATATGATTTCCTACACCGGCCGATGGAAAAATACACGACATAGTTCCACATACGCCTGTTAGAAGAGGCATGCCATAAAAAAGGAATATACTTCCAAGTTAATTCATCTTCTTCCCTTTATTTTCTCAGTCTTGGTTTCATTTTAAAGATTTGTTCACACATCCTCTTACTCCACCTCTAAAACGCAACGCTTGTGGTTCTTCAACCAATCAGTCTGCCAGTCACTCGCCCCGCACTCTTCTGACTTAAAATACCAGGCATATAATTCTTCTGCCCTACAACACTCTCGATAAAACTATTCCCCTATAATTCTACCAGTTTCCCTTGCTATCTCCCTTACCCCTTATATAAGGGTATACTATTATTGCTCTCCTTCAATCCTCGGGAACTATTCTATACCCTCTATTCCAATAAAACGCTTTTTATTGACACAACTTTCATAATCCGCAAGTCAGAAATTCCCATTGCGCCTCCATTCTTGATCATTTCACCAGTTAATTTCAATCTATGCCTGCAAGAATATTACCATTCTCAACCTTCTCTCTCTCCTACCCATTACCCCCCTCCTTGCTAATGACCTCCCCAAAATACTATTCCTTCTTGCAAATCAAACCCATTCATCTTCACTATTCCTCTTCATTATGATGAAGCTACAGATTCCACTAGTGTTCTTTCCACACTTTCCCTCACATCCATTTCATCAGTTCACAAAAGCACCATCACCTATTCATATATTGCTGAAGCAGGTTCCCCTATCTCATTCATGAAACCTTTATTGCTTCCTATCCAGAAGACCTCTCCTATTCCCTCTTAAGTCCCCATTCATCCTCCAAAACCTTGTCACTTTACCTCTTTTTCTTTTCTCCTACGTCGGTGCGCACCTTTTAGTATGTTCTTTTTTTCCATCCTTATACTTCAAACATCTTTTGCTTGTTTAAACCTTTATCAATTAGGTCATTTCTGAATAGGTTACATTCAATACGGTTCACCACCGCTTCTTTATTCAGCTTTATTTTTAAATCGCTGTGCATTCACGCCTTCATTCACACTCACTAGTTAAACATTCGCTTTACTTCCTACCTTAGCACACCCACACATATTTCCTTTTCACTGCTAACAAACGCTTTCATATGCTCCCAGATTTGTTCAGTTTTCAACTTGTTCTCATTTCTTTCAACTGATTACTTGCGACGTGCTCCTTAGATACTTATCCTATTTACCTTGTTTACACTGTTAAAAACTTCTTCACTCTAATTTCTACCATGGTCTCTCCGTTCACCCTTCCTCTCCATATCCAAGCTCCCATAACTTAATTTTACATTAGAACAACTCATAATGTCCCAGAGGATAATCCCATCCTAATCCTTCACTGAATTCTTTTAAACATCAACCATACATTCGAACATCTCTTTCTTCACCCAACACAAAGAAATCCATCATTTAACCTTTAACCTCGGAACCATCTCTACCCACACCAACTCTTTTAGTAATACATTCCATGGATACTTGTGTTTAAAGGGAAAGTAATTACAACTTACACAACACCTCTGCTCCTCACCAGAACGTCACATCACCTTCCTACCATTTCCATTTTCTCCCTCCCGACACGCCAAAACCACCTGTTAATGATATACATCTCTTTTTTGACCACCTAATCCAACCATTTAGGTCCCCCACACAATCAATATTCTTTTGAAGCTCTACTCACCCCAAACAGCCAAACATCTAATTCAAGCCGAATCTATCCCAGAAAAATCGTTGACTCTCAACATTTCCTGCGATGATATTCATAGTCAACAACCAAATACCTTACAGCCTTTTCAAACTTAAATTTAACATTTAGAATTTCTACGTACTCACACACACAAAGGTAGTTCTTACCATAGGCTCCTGTACCCACAAGTCGACTCATCAAAATTGCACAACTCCGTCTCTCCCGTATCATTCACTTTCCAAACCGAGCACACAACACATTTTCACACCACACCCTCATTTCACGTTTCCTTTTCATCTTTTTGTTTTTTTTTTTCCGAGGCTAGTCAAAGAAGCGATGGCAAACAAAATTGCCCTTTCTAAAATACAGTCCAAGTTCACCTCAATACTTCACTCATCAGACATTATATTATCTCTGGACAACATTCCATGTACCCATACGATTCATAACATTTCGGCGAAAGATTAGGAGTAAGTCCGTTTCGGCGATCACACATCATCCGAGGTCATGCATTCAGATTTCCTAGCAAAGACATAGTGTGGAGTGGGGCAGCAACCCAAACTACCAGCCGTCCACTTAGTTCGCTTCTTCAACAACCCCAGGAACATACGATGTCCGGCATCTTCTCTCCCCCAATTAGGGGTTTATAAGGTAGGATGATTGCTGTAACGTTAAGATGTTTTTGTTCTGTTAAGATGGGGCGGAGACGAGGAGCCTTGTCGAGAGGACTTAAGTCTAATGGACGTAGGTGATAGATAATGAAACTTGTGAAAATTTGGGTTGTCCAGTCTGGTGGTGCCGATGGATGACGGGAAAAAAAAATTATTACTCGGGTTTTTCTTTTTTAAGATATTTGATAGTATTTTTGATTTCTTTTAGCACAAATTGGCTGTTTCCGATAATTTAATTTCATTTTCCTAAAAAAGTTACAAATTACCATTTTAAAGGGAAAATATCTTTCCAGGGACGTAAGTGATAAGGGGCTGCAGTCATTACAGTTCGGAATATATTAAACATTGGCAGCCATGGCATCTTCGTTAGAATGAAAGAGAGAAAATCGACCGAAATAATGAGTGATGTGGGTTGTGGATAATTATTGTTAGCTTAGGTTTGGGGAGTGTCTAGACTTAGCGGAAGCCGAGGAAGTCGAAGTTGTAAACTCATCTATTCAATTTGCTCCCGGCTTATAATTAGTTGAATCGACCGAACGAAGAATTGAGATAGACTTAGCAGACATGCCAAAAAAAATCGGATAGTTGTAACTCATTTCTCATTCAATTTTGCTTTCGGGTCTCGAAAGTTGTAACTCATTCTCATTCAAAATAAATTTGCTTATCGGCGTCGTGAAAGTTGTTTATGCTAAACTCATTCCTCATCAATTTTGCTTCCTCGGCTTAAATAGCGAATCAACGCGAATAATAATATAATAATAATAATAACTAATAATAATAATGAATAATAATAAAATAATAATAATAATAATAAAATAATAATAATAATAATAAACAATTAATAATAAATAATAATAATTAAAATAAAATAATAATATAATAATAATAATTAATAACAAATAATAATAATAATTTAATAATAATAATAATAATGCGAAATTTCATCTTATATCATTTTAAAAGGAAAAAAGATATTCGCTTCAAAGTTATTCAATTGTTTAAATTATAAAGACGAGTAACAAAAGCGGATTTCCGAGTGAAGGGACAATTTTTGAAAAGCGATCACAAAAGCGGGGGCTATTGAGTTATCAAAAAATACGTTCAAACGTATGAAAACCGAATGGCACTAATTTAATGACATTTCAACGAGTTCTATATTGCATTTGCCGTAACATATAAATATATAAAATAAACACTAAAACATATTTTATTTCAAAATTTTTTCAAATTGAACAAAATGTTAGTAACAGAATTATATTTAACTATTGAAAGTGCAAAATAAAAAAATATATGGATACCAAAACTATAAGCGATTAAATATTATTTTACTTGTACAAACGATCGCATAATTAAAGAATTTTATTCCTTGCATAAATAACCACTTAAAAACTAATAAAAGAATTAAACAGAATTTGATTTGAGTTAGAAAGTTGTTTAGAGAAAGGGTCCTATACAACAAAGTGCATATGCAAAGGACATAAGTTAGATATACTATATATATAGATATATATATAATATATATATGATACTATATTCTATACCCTCCTCATAACATTATATAACCACATTACCCTCTAAAAATATAATATTACTTATATACGTAGTATATTACTATTATATATATAGTATATATATATATATAATATCATATATATATATATATATATATATATAATATTATATATTATAGATATATATATAATATATATATATATATATTATATATATATATATAATATATATATATATTATATATATATATATATAAATAAATATTATAATATATATATATATATAAATATATATATTATATATATATATATATACATATATATAGTATATATATGATAAATATATATAATCATATATATATAATATATATATATATATATATATATATATATAAATATATATAATATTTGTATATACTATAATATATATATATATATATATATATTATATAATATTAGTATATATATATATATATATAAAGGTATAGTATCATATATATATATATATATATATATATATATACTATATATATATATATTATATATATAGGTATATATATTACTATTATCACTCACGCTATATATATATATAATATATTATATATATATATTATATATATCTCACTCTCACTCCACTCATATCGAATATATATATATATATATATAGTAGTACTATAGGTTAATAAATGTATAGTAATATAATTTTACTACTTATATTTATGTTATTATTTACATTATGAATATAATAGTTTTATTATCTTATTCTTATATAAATACTAATTTCATACTACTATAATATATACTATTATACTATATATATATCTATATTCATATCTCTCTCTCTTCCTCTCTCTCTCCATCTCCTTCACACTCTCACTCTATTACTCGTATATCTCTCTATACTCTCTCTATATATCTAATATATATGCTATATATTATACTTTACCTCTATAACCTATCTACCTACTATATATACCCTATATATATAATTATATCTACTCTACATCTATATACTCCTCTCTCTTACTCTATCTTCTCTCTCTATCTATCTCTCCTCTCTCTATATTCAGTATATACTCTTCTCTCTCTCTCTCTCTCATATATCTATCATACTAAATATTTCTCTAGTCTCATCTCATATCATCATCTACTACTCTTTATCTCTATTTTCACTATGTATCTTTTCTCTATTCCTTTCTTATACTATATATATTACCTTATTATCTATTTCAAGCATATTCATCTATTACTTCGTTGTTTCTCTTTTCTCTTCTCTTTTCTTTCTCTCTCTCTCTATTATCTATCAGTCTATCTATCTATCTATCTATCTTATATCTATCTATCTATCGTATCTATCTCTATTCTATCGATCTATATATATTCCGTATGCTTGTAGTCTGTGGTGTTCTTAATTATCTCTCTCCTTCCCTTCTCATCTTCCTTTTCTCCTCTCTCCTTTCTCATTATTATAAAATTAATATTTCTGATTATAATACAATGTTACTTTATTGGATCTGGATAACATTCATTCGTCAATTATATCAATAATCTTTTTAATAAAAATTTCATCAATAATATTTTTAATTAAATTTATATTAAAAATCTTTTTAATTAAAAGGTAGCTCTAATTTAAATTTATCTCGACCTTTTTCTAAAAACTTAAAAAAAGTGTTTAAGTAATAAAAATAGATATCATCTTTTAACCATAAAAGACTCCCGGAGAAATTCATTTCTCTTTCCACCTTGTATTTATCGCTGTCAATTGATTCACAACCATCTAGTAAACTACGTATCTCCGAAGAGTTATATTGTTTTATATTCCATCGAATGATGGATTTTCCATGATCATCAGTCATAGTCACCGTAATTTTTTTGAACAGCTGGTCAATATTTCTTTCGTAAGTGCGTTTATAGTTACCTATAAAGTACTTGAACATTTTTTGTTT
>JABUQX010007874.1:5000-35000 GCA_015478945.1 Trachelipus rathkii
CGGGGAATAAACGTAGGGGCGAACAACGTGTAAGCTTGTGAAAATCCCTATTTTTTCATTCTTTGTTGGGGGAAAGGGCTGTTTAAAGGACCTAGGCGCAAGCCCGAGGATCTTGATGTGATCAGCCAGTCTCGACGTGAGAGAAGAATTAAAAATTTGCAACAGAAAATCTCTTCTGTTGAAGATGGCCTAGAATGCAAGCAATGTTTCTTTTTTCTACACGGGAGCATAAATAGTGCCTTTGATGTATTTCTATTCCTTCAGGAGGGGCAGTAAGAGAGATATCTCCAAGAGACGTTAAGAATGACAAGGTGGACACTTTTGATTCCGTGTAGTAGCTTAAAACAAGAAGGAACCGTTTCTTTAAATTTGAGATTGGGAGGGTTTTTCAATTCCTAAAAGCTTTTTCAAGTTTATTCGATAAGAATCAAGAACGTTTCTATTGGATTGTTAAAGGATGTGTTTGAAACGTGGGGAACTATCTGCAAATACCAGTACATGAGCTCCAATATATTGAGCTGAATGTGTCCCTCTGGCAGTTTGGAGGGGGAGCAGCATTGAAATGAAAGCAACTGAGAAGCGACCTAGGAAGGGGATTACCCCAACCGTCGAGGCGTAGCAGGCGAGGGATTCTCAACGCCTTTGAAGTAGTAGTCAGGTTTACCAGGTAAGTCGAGTGACAATCTTGGCATTAGTGTCGAGAACCATCATTAGAATAGGATCTTTTGAAACGGCACGGTGTCCATCCAGACGTACGATCCGACTACGAGTTCTTCAAGGCGAATTCATAATAACTTTCATTAATATATTTCAATTAAATTGGTCCCCCCTCATGGGTACGAACCCATAAGGTTTGTACCGGGGATCCCGCTAAAGCGCGGGAATCCCTTTATTATTATTATATATGTTCAAGAAGGGTCAGGGAAAAGACCCAACCTGGTGGGTAGGTCCATGTGGCACCGAATCACGACAAATGAGTGAATGCGGCTCACATCCCTCTCAGCACAGAATGACACAGGGTGCCCTTCACATAAGGAAGGATGACAGCAGCGTTAAATCTACCTTTCTGGAATAATAATATTATTTATATTATTATTATATATATATTATATTATATATACTATATTATATATATATATATATTATACCCCCCTACACTACCTCCCACTACCCCTCCTATACCGATAACTAGTTAACTATTCATATTATCAATACAATTTATCCTATCCCTCCCTACAACCTCCATCACCAATCTACTCACTTCACTTGCCATTACCTCTAACTCATAACCATCACCCTATACCGTAATATATATTTACTCACCCTATACTACAAAGCATACTATTACCCATACTAAATTAATACTTATACACATACTTATTACAAAAACATTTAAAATACTAAAATCGTAATATCTAATACTATAAACATATATATTACTAATACTCTATAACTCCTCATGATTATAATACCATACATCTCCATAACTATGTAGTACCGTTATATCTAATAACTTATATAATATATATATATATAATATATATATATATATTATCTATCTATCTATATACTATATTATCATATATATATAATATATTATATATACTAATTATTATATATTATAAATATATATATGTTATAATATATAATATATAACTTAATATAATATATATATATTATATATATATAATATATATAATATGATATATATATATATTATATATATCTTCCTATATACTATATAACCATAACTATACAAATATAATTCAATCTACATAATTAATATATGTACTTATTATATCTTAATATATAATAGATTTAGAGGCGTACTAGAGATAGTGAGATTCATACATATAATAACCCTTCATTATCTATATAAGCTTAAATTACAATCATATACACAATCGATCCATACAAAATATAAATTGAAATATATATATAGCAGAAAACTATAAAAGTACATGCTAAAACCAATAGTATCACCCAACACATCTCCATCCACTACGGTAACTATGAAATATATACTTAAAGATTTTTCTTAATGCATATAAACTTTCATATAACATATAAATACTTAAATTATAAACTATAATATCTTCTATATATAAGTATAGATATATTGTAATCGTACTATAAATAATATTATACTATATAATAATCTAATTTATATATTCCGCGTGATTATCTAGGTACAGCAACTACCTACACTATATATATATATGACTACTTCTCTATAACTAACCTATAACACCTTACTACCTATAATATATACTACAATACTCTAAAATATCTCACAACAGATATTAGTACAATATATTTCATATAATACAATAATCATCAATACTATACATACAATACTATTATACAGCACTATATCCGTCATATAGTATAACGTAAATCTATATATGTATATTATAGAAGTATGATAATCGATAGATTAGACTAAATAGATTAGATAGATAGACATTTAGATAGACCGATAGATACGATATCAGACTATAGAGTCGATACCGAGCATAGTCATAAGATAAGATAGGAATGGAGTATATAGAATAAATCCAGCCGTCGCTCAATCCGACAACTTACGAATGATAATTAAATAAGATGATATCGATGAGATAGAAATAGAATCAAAATAGATAGATGATTATATAGATAGATTATGATAGATTAGATAGATTGTTTAGCTAGACTATGATAGAATAGATAGATAGGATGATAGATTAGATAGATACGATAAAGACTTAGATAGATAGATAGATAGATGAATATGATAAGACTCACGTATACGCATTAGCTGATAAATAGATAGACAGATAAGATTAACTGTTGATGAAGAATCCAAAACATATTTAGAGAGTTGGCATATATCGCTACATGAGCAATTACGATAGTATATAATTTATATATATATACTCTATATATATATATATATATATATATATATATATATATATATAATTATTATATATATATATAATATATATTAATATATACTGCTCTACACCCTTCCATGATGGCGGGTGGTGTTATTGTTAGAAATATTGTTCATTACTTTGCAGTATTCCATGGGAAGAGAAATCGCAAATTGGCGTCAGTTCATATTCGTTTAAGTCGGCCAAGAAGATGCTATTCAATTCAGTCCAGGATGATCATCGTGATCTCATGCTTGCTTCATCCAAACTCCATTAGCCAAAATTATATTCCGTCATTTTTATATTTCTTTCAAGTTTATTTTTTAAAACGTGGTAATTCATAAAAACTAAACAGGAAAATTTTGTTGCTCATCCACCCATTTTAGGAAATCGCGATTTTGTTTTTTATAAAATAAATGTAAAGAGTAGTTCTAAATAAAATTTCTTAAAATTCAAAATATTTTGTTTCATTAAAATTTTAAAGTCAGACATTAGTTTATTACATTTTCATATATCAATAATTTGACCAGAATCTCTTTCAAATCCGTCCCATGTTTTTGAATTCTGAAAAACTACTCAAACTTTAGTTAGAAACTCTTGAAGCATTTAGTCTTAATCAGGTTTCTTCACTCTCGTTCTTCAGTTTCTTCTATTCTTTTTTCCCTTTCCATTTTTATTGCCATCATCTTCAACTACAGTCTGCATCAAATATTACAAATTATTAAACGAAATATGAGATGAACTTAAAAAATTCACAAATAATCTTAATTGAAAGAAAGTGAAAAAATAGAACAAGAAAATGAAGGAAAAGCTGATGAAGGAATATGAGAAGAGACTGAAACTAATATTAAAATCTGAATTGAAAAGCAAATTCAAGGTCGAAGCAATAAGAACATTGGCAGTACCAGTACTATCGTACGGATTTGGAATAATTGATTGGTTCCAAGAAGATTTAAATAAATTAGATATTAAAACGAGAAAAATGCTCCACGCCCATAAATTGATATATAAGAACCAATGCCTGGCAAGAATGTATGTCCCCAGGGATCAAGGTGGAATGGGACTTCAGGAAATAGATGCAGTATATAGAGAGGAAGTGATCGGATTAACAACCTATATTGAAGAAAGTGACAGTAAATTCATCAGATGGGTGAAGGAGCACGAACATGTAAAGCTGATGAGAACATCCTTTAATAGCAAAAAAAAAGAGATTACCTACGAAAGTATGATATCCTTAATGATGATCCAACAACAGAAGGAATGACAAAGAAGGAAAAGATGAAACACCTAAGAAATGAGCACAGAAAAGCAAGAAGAAAAAAACGAACCATGCATTTGCAAAGGAATACAAAAATATTATAGAACAAGTGTATATAGATAAATAAAAATCGATAGAAGCAGTATGCAGGGGTAATCTAAGAAAAGAAGATGAGAGAACAATTGTAGGGGCACAAGACTTAGCATTACGAACCAATTGGTTCAAGAGAGAGATAGAGAAAGAGAATATATCAAACAAATGCCGAATGTGCAAAGAATATCCGGAAACAGTTAGCCATATACTATCAAGCTGTGAAACACTTCTCCATCGCCAGCAATATACCGAAAGACATAATACAATATGCAAACTAATCCATTTTAGAATTTGTGAAAAATACAAAATAACAACAGAAGCATCCAAATATTGGGAACACAACCCAAACACAATAGAAGAAAATAACCACGCGCTAATACTATACGACTATAGCATTCCCACAGATGTACCTATAAGACATAACAAACCGGATATTGTTGTAAAAGATAAAAGAGAAAGAAAGGCATACATTATAGAGATAGGGATTCCATGGGACGGCAGGGTATCAGCATATGAAACTGAAAAGGAAGTTAAGTTTTTTTTTAAAACAATATATGTTTTTTTTTGTTTTTTTTTAAAATTACTCTTTTTATGTATATTAAGATGTTTTAAATTATACAGTATTACCAATACCCCTTCTAGGCCAAAATATTGACTATAATACGGATTTATATATATATTATAGTATATATATATATATATATATATATTATATATATATATATATAATATATATATATATATATATATTTATATATATATATATTATATAAATATATTATAATATATTATATATATATATTATATTATATATATATATATATATAGATATATATATATTATATATATATAGATCAAAAAAAGGATAGGTTATAAACAGGTGGTTTTGGGGTGTCAGGAAAAAATGAATGGTAGGAAAGGTGATGGATTTCTGTGAGGGAGAGGTGTGTGTGTAAGTAATACTTTTCTTTAAACACAAAGAGTATCCATAAGTATACGAGGTGGAGGTAGAGATGGTATCGAAGTGAAAAGTTATGATTGATTTTTGTGTTGGTGGGAGAAGGAGATGTTGAAGTATATGTTGGATTGTTAAATCAGTTGAGGTGTTTAAAATGGGATTATCGGGATCATTATGTATGGTTCTATTGTAAAATTAAGTTAGTGGGGACTTGGATTGAGAGGAAGGTGAATACGAAAGGAAGTAGGGAAAATTAAGAGTGAGAAGTTTAGTGAAACAAAGTAATAAAGGATAAAGTATGTAATGACGCTCGCAAGTATCAGTATTGAATGTGATAAACAAGCTGAAAACTTAAATAAATCTGGAAGCAATTGTTAGCAGTTCAAAAGAAAGTATGTGGGTGTGCTAAAAGTAGGAAGTAAGAATGCGAACAGTGAGTGGTGGAATGAAGAGGTGAGGAAAGCGGTTAAAGGTAAAAAAAAAAGCGTGGTTGTATGTACTAAAAGCAAATGATGAAGTTTCAAAAAGAAAGATGCTTGGAATTTATATAAGGAGGAAAAAAGAATGCTAAAAAAGATGCGGTAGTAAGAGAAAAGAAGAGGGTAAATAAAACAGTTGGAGGAGGATGAATGGGGACCTTACAAGGGAATAGAAGCTCTTCTGGAAGAAGCGGCGAAAGTGTTAAAATTAGAATAAGGGGGAAACCTGCTCAGAATATGAAATAGGGATTATGTTTTTGTAACTGATGAAATGGATCTGAGGGGAGTGTGGAAAGAACTTCGAAAATTCTGTATAATATGGCAAGTAATGAAGAGGTGATAGTGACTGTGTGTGTGGGTTTGATGTACAAGAAGAATAGGATATTTTGGGATGAGGTTATTAGCAAAAAAGAGGAAAATGGGTAGAGCGAGATAATTGAAAAATGCTAAATCTGCAGGTATAAAATGAATTACTGGTGAAATGATCAAGAACGGAGGAGATGGTGATGATTGGTTCTTGAAGTTGTGTAATAAAGCGTTTATGGATGGTATAGTTCCACCGAGGGATTGAAGGAGAGCAGTAAAAGTACCCTTATGATAAGGGTAAAGGAGATAAAGGGAACTGTAGAAATTATAGTATGGGAATTAGTTTATTGAGTGTTATAGGGAAGAAATATGTTGGTATTTTGGTCGGAAGAGTGCGCCGAGTGACTGAAGGGCACCGATTGGTGAAGAACAAGGTGCGTTTAGGAATAGTAGAGGATATGTTTGGATCAGATCTTTACATTGAAGCAATGATAGAGAAAATGAGGGAGAAGAGAATAAATTGTATTTAATTTTATGGATTTGCAACAGGGGTATGGTAGGGTTAATAGGGAAGCTCAATGGCATGTTAAGTGATATATAGTGTTGGTGTAGGCTTCTTCTGAATGGAATCAAAAAAATGTATGACGATAGTGAAGGCGTGTGTAAGAATAAATTGGTGTCCAAAGTGATTGGTTTAGTATTAATAGCGGAGTGAGGCAGGGTTGTGTTAGTTCTCCTTGGTTATTCAATTTGTATAGGATGGGTTATGAAAGAATTGAAGGGGGGGGCGTGACAGGAAATGGTGTTAGAATGATGGAGAATGGAGATGAGTGGAGGGTTCCCTACTATTATATTGCCGATGATTTGGTTTTGTGTGGCGAATTTGAAAAGTTTGATGAGAATTGGGTAGAGAGATTTGGCACCGGTGTGTAAGAGGAGTGGGTTTGAAAGTAACGTAAGATAGAGTTAAGGTTATGGTTTGTTGAGTGAGGCTCCTCAGGTGAAGATTATGTTTAGATGTGTGAGCAGCTAGAACAAGTGTTTGAGTTTAAATATTTAGGAAAATTTTGAATGGTTGGATGGTGGCTGGTGCAATTAAAATCTGTTGGTGAATGTATAGGGACTAAGTCTTTGAGTGCTAGGGTCTTACATGACGCTATGTTGTTAGTTTTACCTGTGTTTTGTTATAGTAGTGAGACTAATGGTCTGAATAAAAGTATAGATCGTAAAGTTCAATGTGTTTCAGCGATGGACAATCTTAGGGGATGCAAGGTGGTGAGAAGAAATGATAAATGAGGAATGAACATATTAGGGAGTTGTTGTGTGGTGAAGAAAGGGGTTAAATGAGAGAATAAAGAAAGTATTGTGAATGGTTTGGTCATTGGAAAGGATGAATGATAATCAGTTGGTTAACGGATGTATAGTGCGAGTGTGTTGGAAACCGACCGGCTGGAGATCGAAGAAAAGTGGATTGAGTCAGTAAAACGAATGTCTGAAAGAGAAAAATGTGAGTTTGGCAGAGGCGAGAATAAAGGGGTGCATAATTAGGAGAAAAGGCGGGGTTTGTGAGGGGGCTTTTATGGGGGGGTTTGTGTGGGCCCACCTGGGCCAAGGGATGACCCCTACACTGAACGATTTACCATAGTGAGGGCCCGTCGCAGTCCCGTGAAGCTTTATAAGGTGGATTTTCTGACTGTGACGAATTCTCACTAATTAATGGTTACGAGGGGGGAGCGGGAAGGCTGGACTTCCTTTTCGACTTTTGTCATATTCTTCTACTGCTTTTCTTCTCCGATGCTGACACTCACCTTACACCAGTCTTGGGGAGAAAAAGGTAGATGGAAGAATTGTATATATATATATATATATATATATATATATATATATATATATATATAATATATATATATATATATATATATATATATATATATATATATATATATATATATATATATATATATATATATATATATATATATATATATATAATAATAATAATATAATAATAATAATAATAATAATAATAATAATAATAATAATAATAATAATAATAATAATAATAATAATAATAATAATAATAATAATAATAATAATAATAATAATAAAATCATGATCATGTGAAATGTAATAATTATATGCCCTAGAGCACAAATAAAACTTTACCAAGTAATAAAATCTATTTTATATATTGCATACCTCTTTTAACATATTGTATTTACTGTATTTTAATGCTAAATACCCTAAAAAGACTTGATATATATGAAAAAAAAGTAATTTTAAAAAAAAAACAAAAAAAAACAAAAAATTTTGGCCTTTGGTCTTTTTTTAAAAAAAAACGTGTTTTTTTTTTAAAAAAAAACGAACGGTTTTTTTTTAATCCCAACCCTACATAGAAATAGGGATACCGTGGGACGGCAGAGTATCTGCATATGAAAGGGAAAAGGAAATTAAATATCAAAAACTGAAATATTCATTACAAGGAATGTGGAATGAAATAGATAGAGCAGAGGTTATCCCTGTGGTAATTGGAAGCATGGGAGTGATTAAAAAAAGCTTAAAACAGTACATAGATAGACTGCCGGTGGAAGTGACTACTTTAGAAATGAGTTCGATTATAATAAGACAGAGCGCCAGAATACTGAGAATGGTTCTCGGATGTTAGAGAACCTGCCTGGACAACCATATGCGCTTAGGACCGAGGTTCGGGCCTGCGCATGAAGTGGTAACCCTTAAGAAAGGTGGAAAAAAAAAAGTTTAAAATAATTCATTCATTTGTTAGAATCGAAATTCTGAAGATGTCCGAAGTTTACGGATGAAACTGGTAAGGAAGTAATAAATATAAATATGTCTCATACTTTCTACGTCAATTATTTTTTAAGAATAGTATTAATAAAATTAAATGAAAATTAGGAGAAAATATTTCGGGAATTGGAAGCTGAAAGTAAAACTTCCTAATATTAATAATGATAATAATAATAATAATAATAATAATAATAATAATAATAATAATAATAATAATAATAATAATAATAATAATAATAATAATATTAATAATAATAATAATAATAATAATAATTAATAATAATAATAATAATAATAATAATAATATTAAAAAATAATAATAATAATAATAATAATAATAATAATAATAATAATAATAATAATAATTAATAATAATTAAGAACAATAAATAATAATAATAATAATAAAAATAATAATAATAATAAAATAATAAATAATAATAATTAATTAATAATTTAATATATATTTATAGTATATATAGTCTTAAATATATATATATATATATATATATATATATATATATATATATATATATATAATATATATATATATATATATATATATATATATATATATATATATATATATATATATATATATATATATATATATATATATATATATATATATATACAATCGAAGTACTACTTAAACGTAGGTTATATTTTTATTTATGCTAAAATCCCTTGGTGTAATTTATTTGTACTAGTTGATGTACATTAAATTAATGGAAATATAAGACTGGGGTAGCTTAAAAACTTCTGTTATACGGACACTATCACGTTTGATTTGAAAGATTTGAAACCTCACATTCATCAACCTGGCCCTCCTACTGAACTCTCCCAATGTGTCTACAAAATTCCCTGTAAAGATTGTAACTCCCTTTACATTGGAGAAACCCATGATTTTATACGCCACCTCTATCAACGCAAACCATTGACCTTCTAACATGACAATCAAAAATTTTTCCTGACACTTCCATCCGCTTCTACTTATAATCATTCATTAACATTAACCAAAATGCACCTATTTTACATAAGAAAATCTACGAAAACGTAAACTCATTGAATCTTTTTGTATCATTAATTCAAATAATTTTAAAAAACAAAAAGGCGATTATAACATTGACACTATACAAAATAATATTTTCTGCACCACACAATTTTTAAAAAAAATTAAATTATCCAAACTTTGAAATCTTACATAAATAACTCAATAATTTTTGCTTTTTTAAATGTTAGTTTATAAAATATCACATCTGAAAGAGATTCCAGCCATAGGAACGAAAGCTCTGAAATTTATACTTAAATAACTTGTAAATTTAATAATTTTTCTTAACTTAAACCTTAGTATCTCCTAATTGATTCCTTCTTATCTCATCAACAAGGCCCTCCTACTTGTAAATATTTGCACTAGCGATTACTGCTTTAACTCCATATATATATATATATATATATATATATATATATATATAATATATTATAATTATATATATATATATAATATATATATATATATATATTTATATATTATATTATATATATATATATATATATATTTATATATATAATAAAGTATATAATATATATATATGATAATAGATCTTTATATATATATATATATATATATATATATATATATATATATATATATATATATATATATATATAATAATATATATAATATATATATATATATATATATATATAAAAACTAAAAAATAATAATATATGTACAATTGTGTATCTACATAAGTCTTACCTTGAATTTGTTGGTTTCAACAAAATTTACCATATCAAAGAATTTATGCTCTTTGAGGAAGTTCTTATAGCCCTAAGATAACTCAGCCTTTTGGCTTTTGTAAATTAGCACTTATTAAACTTAGTAGGTAAATTGATTGATGAGTAGAAGGTAAAGAGAATAGAGATAGGTTGATAGTAAAAATATTTGAAAAGAAATTAAGAAATTAGACAATTTACCTCCAAACCCTTTACATTTTGGTTATTAAAATTTTGATTGTCACAAACACGACAAATTAGGACCGCTATTAAGTGAGAAGTCAACCTTATTGTTTTTTGGCATCTTGTGAATTCTTGCAATTATACCCAATATTGGCATAGGACAAAATCCACTAAATAATATAAGATAATATAGGTTGATGCATATATGACTTTCTTATATCTTACATCCAAATACGGTACTAAAATAAAATAAAATAGAAGAGACATAAGTGAAAGTATATAATAGTTTTTATATCCTAAAATAAAACTAAAATAGAAGAGATATATATATGTAGAAGTATATAATAGTTTTTATAATATATATTGCCTTATTATCCTTTATCTATATTTTCAGGATTTCAGGACTTGTTGGAGGAATTTCATTTGAATGTTAAGGACTTAGCTGTGTATGTGCCTTGTTCAAGAACGGTTTTTCCATGTATTTATTTTGATACTTGTTTTTTTAATCATCCAAAGATTAGTACACCAGTAAGGCTGTATCACAGTTTATTTTCCAATATTAAACATGAGTTAGGTCAGGAGGATTATCATGTTAGCTACACTGATGGATCCAAAATGGACTCTCAAACTGGCTGTGCTTTTATGTATGATTCTGATGTGCATAAGTATTCTCTCCCTGATTATTGCTCCATCTTACAGCCGAATTATATGCTCTTTATAGAGTTCTTAAACATTTTAAAGATGTAGCTCACAATAAATTGGCAATATTTACTGATTCTTTATCATCTGTAAATGCTCTGAGGGGAAATACCAGTTCGCACTTTTTGGTACACCGACTACATGCTCTTCTGGGTAGTTTTGAGGATGGTGTGTGCATCCAAGTTATCTGGATTCCAAGCCATGTGGGTATAGTAGAGCATGACTTGATAGATGAAGCTGCAAAGGAGGCAGGTTTGATTGGAAGGAAGATTAACATTGGATATTCTGTGTCTGAATTTAGATTATTGGTGTACAAATCATGTTTATCTTTGTGGCAGTCCCTGTGGAATAGAGAAAGCAGTATACTCACTAAAGTCAAGCCATTGATTCAAGATTGGTCATATACTTACAACATTGGAAGGAGAAATCAGGTAATTTTGGCTAGATTGAGGATGGGCACCACAAAGTTGACTCATGCACACTTTTTTGAAAATAGACCTCCGTCTATTTGTGTACACTGTAATGTGAGACTTACTTTACAGCATCTTTTCATTGAGTGTCCAGCTTTTCAGGTTCCTAGACAACATTTGATAAATACTTGTGATACTCTTTCTCTTAATTTTGATTTATTTAATGTTCTTTCTTTTCTTTTTCCGGCAAATACTATTATAAAATATTTGAAAGATATAAATTTTCTAAATTTGATTTAATTGTGAAAATGAATTTCCATTACCTTGGGAGCTGATGATATCATGGATCTTTTTCTGACTTTTCTGATTTGAGGATGTTCTATGAACAGAAATTGCCTGGGAAGGTGGCTATAAGGTTTTAAAAAAGTGATATATAAGTACAATTGTGAATCTACATTAGCCTTACCTGAATATGTTGATTTCAAAGATTTTTTTGCTCTTTGAATAAGATTTAGATAGTCCATAGATAACTCTGCCTTATGGTTTTAGTAATCTATCACTTAAAATCTTAGTTAGGGTAAATTTGATTGGTGAGAAGGTAAAGAGAATATAGATAGGTTGATAGTGAAAATATTTGAAAAGAAATGAAGAAATTTACCTCTATACCCTTTTTACATTTTGATCATTAACTTTGATTACACAAACACGACTAAATAGTACCGCTTTTGAATTAGAAGTGAGTCCACAATTGTCGCAAGACATTGTGATTTTTTAGTGAAATTTAGTGAAAATGGATACCACATGTAGACAAAAATATAAATTCCGCTAAAACTAATAAATAAAATACTGTATATAGCAAATAGTTTATAAATCCTAAAATAAAATACTATATCCTAAAATAAAATACTAAAATAAGCAAAATAGAAGAGAAATATGTGGAAGTATATAATAGTTTTTATATCCTCCCACTGAAGAGTTGCAATGAAAACCATTGCAATTAAAAGAATTAAATTTTTTACAAATCAGATAAATTCCTGCGAAGGAATTCTTGACACTTGACAGCAGCCTGTCTAATAGGTCTTTCTTTGACTGAATTGAGCTGAGAAATTTGATTCTGTTGAGAGTCAAGTTGAGGTGAATTTATACCTGAAGTTGATGGTTCTAAATAATATAATAAACTATGCTATTACTTTGAATAACTGAATTTGAATTTGAGGGATCAACTTGATCTGTATTTTCATTGTTTTGACCATCTGAATTGGAGAGATCACTGCTTGCTTCAGCATCAGTTTCTCCACAGGAGACAGAGTGGGTAATAGATAACTCCAATGGGTAGAGATGACAAATAGAATAGTGACAGGTTTGTCCATCTCCCTTTTTTAATAACACACTCCTGATCTTTTCGTCATCACCAACAATGACTTCCAGAACTCTACCCAAAAGCCAGAAGGGTCTAGGCTTATTAGGTGTGTGTATCAGAACTATATCTCCAACCTTAATTCTGTTGGTCCACTCTGACTGATAGAGATTTCTACTAGTCTGGCGCAAATTTAATAGGTAAGACTCATACCATAATTCCCTGAAAGTCTCCAAAACTCTTCCTTGAGCAGTTAGAGTTATGGCTAAGTCTTGTTGTGAGGGAGGAAGTTTTTTTCCATATGGGGGTGGAAACTTCATTGAATATGAGATTTGAATTACCATAAGGCTTCAAAAAGGAGTTTGGGGCAATAATTTCCAACTCATTATCTGATGACCTATAGGTTAAAGGTCTTGAATTAATAACATTAATAATATTTGAAATACCTGTTAATAGCTGATAGCAAGTTAAGGTTACTTTACCTATAATTTTATAGAGCCATCCCTTTACTGTTCTTATCATTCTTTCCCAAACTGATCCAACCTAGAATAGAGTAAAATCTTGTAATGTTTGGTATTGTTGATACGCTTATGTTTCCGGCAGAATATCTGCAGACAAAGATCTAACAGTTAATATTTCCACCTTGTTTGAAATTCCTGGCATTATCTGAGTACAAATTGGATGGTATGCCATATTTATTTGTGAAAAGTCGGAAAGAATGTAAGAAAGATTGAGCGGACATATCTGGAAGAACATCAATATGAATAGCTTTGATATAAAAGCAGTTATAAATTAGTAAACACTTTATTTTTGCAGTTTCTTATTATCTTCCTCTGCAAAGAGATGCCCTGTAAAGTCCACGCCAGTATGCTCAAAAGGGCGCACAAAATTAACTCTATGATGAGGAAGATTAGTCATTTTTGGATATTTAAAGGGTATACTGTTAAATTTTTTGCATACTATACAGTCTGACAAAACATTTTTTACAGCCTGCCTGGCCTTGGTAATCCAGAAGCCATGAGCTCTGATGAAATTGATAGTGGTTTGAACACCCAAGTGTTGACATCTTGAATGAAAGTCTCTTACTATTAATTTAGTGAGATGATGATCCTTGCCAAGAAGAATTGGATTTATTACATCATCATTATATAAAAGTGTCTTGGCAATTCTACCTTTGGATCGTTATTTAGGCCTTTTATCATCTTGAAATAAGTTAAGTTGATGCCAGCGGGTGGGAATTTCATCCTTTTAGGATTTGGAGAAATAAAATCCCCTTTAGAAAAACAATGCTGCTGCATTATCTTCAACCAATAGAGTTGGGCTTTCTGATCACAATCTTCATCCAACCCTTTACTCCTGCTAATGAATTTGAATATTTTTGAAGTTACTTTATAAAGCCTATGCACACTTGAGTAATCTTTAAATTGTAATAAAGACTGAGTAGCTACCACAGATGTGTGACATTGCAAAGTCTTTTCCTTTATTGGCCTCAGACAAACATTTAAGTTTACTAATAGGCCATTGAGATTGATCTAGGAGAATCCAAGAAGGACCCTTTAACCATAATGGCAATTTTGAAAGAAAAATAGAAGTTGTAACACCTCTGGTAATCAGATCTGCTGGGTTTTCAGCAGTATTGATGTAAGCATAAGAAATGGATACTTTGTACTCTTGCTCAACTTGATTTTTGATTTGATAAATTTCTTTGAGCCTATTGTTAACAAAAATATTTTTATTTTTTGCCTTTCCAGACAGGAGGAGCCATGAAAGGACAATTTGAGCATCTACAAACACCTTTATGTTTTTGAACTGAACATTAGAAAATTCTGATAATATTGATTTGATACATTTGAAAAATAAGAACACAGATAACAACTCTAAAGAGGGCAAAGCCCTAGATTTGAGAGAGGCCACCTTGGCCCTTTGAGAAAATTAAATTAGAACCTTGACCTATACTATAAACGACAAAACCATAACAAGAGGATGAGGCATCACAAAATACAAATAAAGAGTTTGAGGGAGAAGGTGAGAAAGCACACCTTTCAATTTCAATATTATGTAATTTATTTAAATCTGAACATAGTGAAGACCAGGAAACTAAAACATCAGCAGGGACCTTTTCATCCCAATCGAGACCTAATTGCCATAATTTCCTAATTAGTAACCGACATCTTAAAGTTACGGGTAAAAAAATATTTAAAGGATCAAAAACCTTGGACACAGCAGATAACAACAATCTTTTGGTATTTGCATCAGCATTAATCAAAAATTTTGCTAGTTTTAACTTATCTGTAAGAGGATTAAAAAAATATCCAAGAACCTTATCTTCTGATTCCTGATGTTGAAATATTTTACCCTCTCCTTTAATATCATGTAGGATTGATTACCTCAAAGTAGCAACCTCTTAACATAGTTCATCTGCAATTTAACATTTTTTGTTGCATTTATAATAACTTTCTTTTAAATGTTGTAGATCATTGCCAACTATACATAATTAATTATTCACAAGAAAAATTTATTTAATAGAATCTGAGTTACAATGCATCATCCTCATAGACTTGAGCATTGTCTCACTTAATAATATAATGAGGATGAAAGGGAGATGTGAAACAAAAACAATGGATTGAGTAATCGATAAGCCTTTAATTCTGACCATTACTTTCCAAAAAAAGCAAAGCGATTGCGTGCTTCGATAGCATTTTAATTAATCTGGAAGGAAGGCTTGTTTCAATGTCTGCTAAATGACAAACTGATTTGATCTGAACCGGAATAAATGACCCAACAAGGAGGACATAAGATTGGTTCCAGTATAAGTGCCTCATTTAGAATGGTTTAAAGAATTAGTTTTTAAAGAGAACAGTTAAAAAGGCCTTGACCTTTGTTGATTACTTGATTTCTCAGTTGATACGGTCTTGTGAGGAAACCCAATATAATTTTTATACTCAGAGGGAGATACACTGAACTCTTTCAATAATACCATCAGCTAATTGTTGCTGAAAGATATCATCATAGGCTTACTAAATCTTTACTTTCCAAATTTTTATGAACTCTATTAAGCACTGCAAGAGCAATGTTATAGTTTGATGGCAACAAAGGAAGTTTATCTTCAATCCATGGAAGATCTATAAGATATTTTCCGTCTTTAAACTCTATATACCACCTTTGAAATTTTCAATCTGTTTCAAATTCATCTTCAGATTTATTACTTATTCATACCTTCTATTACCTAGGGACTTCTAATTTGAACATGTTTTTCTAATCCTTGCTCTACCTCAGAATTACTTAGATGTGGCTTAAAGGATTAAAAATAAGAATGTACAGAGGTTTTTTAAGACTGCATTAACAAATCATGGTTAACCTGCAATTTATTTTGATTTAGATTTTTGTTTTGAAATATGATTATGATTTTGAACAATTGATGATGGGATTTGAAACTCTTATTTGATTATTGTATATAAAATTAGTAATATTTCCAAATATAATAGAACCATCTCTTAACTTAAAAGCAGACCCACTCATACATTTAATCAATTCTAGTTGAGGGAAATACTTTATTAAATCAATGCCAATTAAGGCATCCAAATCGAAAAATGAGTTATTAGACTCTTTATAGCCAGAATCAGCCAATTTGTAAGATTTATTTTTTAAATTAATTAGAGCCTGATCTACGAACTTAATCTCGTAACTTAATTTAAGATCCTCATCAACCAAAAAGTAAGGGTGAAACAAGGGACTGCGGTCCATTATACATCAAGAACAGTTCTTTTCAATAGTGGCGGTCGGTGCTAATACCTAAATAAGTTTTTATATCGTATTGAGTGCTTTGATGATTCTCTACAGATATATTGAGTTTGTCCAGCACTCTTTTAGAAAGGTAGGACCTCTGTGAGCCACAGTCGACTAGGCATCGAACTGAAGCCGAAACTTTACCCCTACCAATCCTTATAGTAATTGATGGCAACAAATATAAATTGTTGGTGCTTTGACTAAAACTAAGGCATACATTTGTGAGGGTGGAACTTTTCCTTTGCTTACAAAGAGCTGTAATATGACTTCTTTTATTGCAAACTTGGCAACTAAAAGAAAGTTGCTCCTCAAGTCCAGGACACTGATCTGCAGTATGTTTAGTACTTGAACATTTGGGGCATAAATTTATTTCATTACACCTTTTAATTCTTAACTCATAGGTTTGATAAACATTGCAATTGGTCATCACATGACCTTGGGATGAACAAAACTTACATGATTTCTGAATAACCTTGATTTTAGAAGTGGAGAATCAATACTATGAGAAAGCTTCATTTCCACTAACTTCATTAGTATGAGTTTTGAAATTTTGCAAAGCAGAATTAGAATCAGGCCTATTAGATTTTAAGGACTCATTCGTCCTTTGATTCTCATTATTTTTAAATTTAAAATTAGTTTTATCCGAAGTATTTATATTTTTAAATTTTGAATAAGTATTATAGGGAGGGACTTGATTGAAATTTTGACCTTTATTTTGATTTGACGTTTTAACAATATTTTTGATAACTTCATTATAACTATCGAATATTTGATTCAAAATCAGGGTAATTAGTTATTCAACTGCGAGTAATTTCTTTGGACTTACCACATTAGGTAATTTTGATAAAACTATGTGGCTAAGTACTACTAATCCAGTAGCCTCCTCAAGATATTTGAGGTTATAACTCTCAAGTTCATATATTAATGTCCTGATATCATTTAAGTAAACCCTAGTCGCATTATATGTTGGGTCAAATACTGGTTTTAAAGATATAATCTTTTTAATAATTTCATCAATGAGAAAATTTTCATCTAAAAACTCTTTATCTAGAAGTTCAAGAGCTTTATTATAATTATTATCACTAATAGAAAGATTCTGAATTAGGGAGTACGCATATCCCTTTAATTTATTTTTTAAGCAATGAAGTTTAATGGATTCACTTAATTTTTTTAAATCTAAGAAACTCTTAAATTTTGAAATGAAGGTCTGATAAGCAAACTTATCAGTTTCATTGCATTCAAAGAAACCACAATCTATAGCTCTAAGAACAGATTCACTGAAATGAGAGCAAGTTTTTTTGGAGGGGTTGAATTTTGATCCCTTTAAATTTTAATTCACTTAATTTTGATTTAATCGAGCATTGGTACTGAATCTGACTACACAACTCCTTATTATGAAACTCAGGAATGAGGGAGTCAACCTCATTATCATTATATATTTTTATTATGTTTGTATCCTTTTGTTTAATATCTTTTAACAAGGACTCTACTTCCTCTATGAGATCCTTTACATAAACTGCATCTTTATCTTTATTATTATCTATAGGCCTACTCTCTATTTGACCAAGATAAATATTTACTTGTGCCTTGAGGGATGAAATGGCTTGAACTATAGGCTTAGATTTTTTTATTAACTCTATCATGAAGGGCTTGTATCTCTGGGTCAGACATTTTCGCTGAAATTTGGCTAGAATGACCCAAGGACAAATGAAACCTTGAAGAAAGATGAAATAATGAAAGATAGCCTCCACCAAGCCAAATTATTTGATTTGAATTTTTAAAAAGGTCTATTAAACAAAAAAAAAAATAAAAAACAAAAATTGGAAGTTGAGTGATCTAGGCCTTTATAATGCCTTAACTTAGAAATTGAAATTTTTTGAGAAAAATGAGATTTATGGCCTACACACAGGCATAAATTATTTGTATGAATTTTGAAAGGGTTTTAGAAGACCACACACACACACAAAAAAAAACAAATTTTTTGACGGTTGAAAATTGACCTAGGCTACAGTAAAGTTTGAGCTTGAATTTTTTAGGAAATCACGTAATGGAAGGGTGTAGGCAATGATGCATTGCCTTTATCTAACCTCATACCAAATTTGAATTAAATTACCCTAAAGGACTAAACTAAACTTAGGACAAAAAAAAACAATAAGCTAGTCTCGATAGGCCCACGGTGGCTTCTACCGTCTCTATTATTTTCTTATGTTCAAATAAACCTTAATTTTAAATATTTTGACCTAATTAATACAGCCTACACAAAATATCGAAACTGCTATAAGCTTCGGAGAAGTTTATTGTTAAATTTGCAATGAATAGGCCACAGAGTTATCAAGAACTTGCAACAAATCCGTTCGTTAAGACCAATATAGATTACACAATTGACGAAAATTTAATCTAAAGCAGATTAAATTAATTACAAAAAATCTTTGAAAGATATAAGGTTTTAAAAAAGTGATATATAAGTACAATTGTGAATCTACATTAGCCTTACCTGAATTTGTTGATTTCAAAGATTTTTTTGCTCTTTGAATAAGATTTAGATAGTCCATAGATAACTCTGCCTTATGGTTTTAGTAATCTATCACTTAAAATCTTAGTTAGGGTAAATTTGATTGGTGAGAAGGTAAAGAGAATAGAGATAGGTTGATAGTGAAAATATTTGAAAAGAAATGAAGAAATTTACCTCTATACCCTTTTTACATTTTGATCATTAACTTTGATTACACAAACACGACTAAATAGTACCGCTTTGAATTAGAAGTGAGTCCACAATTGTCGCAAAACATTGTGATTTTTTTAGTGAAATTTAGTGAAAATGGATACCCATGTAGACAAAAATATAAATTCCGCTAAAAACTAATAAATAAAATACTGTATATAGCAATAGTTTATAAATCTAAAATAAAATACTATATCTTAAAATAAAAATACTTAAAATAAGCAAATAGAAGAGAAATATGTGGAAGTATATAATAGTTTTTATATGGCTGCAACGAAAACAAAATCAAGTAAAATCAAGTAAGTATATGACATTATGACAGAGTAACGCATTAATATGTCAGCATGATTCATATAGCATAATTGTAACACAATCTAATAGATTGTGATTGTAATTCGAGTTTTTAATAAATGAATAAATGCATTTTTAGTTTTTACCCATAAAATATTTTGTAACTATTTTTCAGTTAAATTCTGCATTTTTTTTTTTTTTTTTTTGCAACTTTGTTAAAACCATAAAACTTTTTTCAAATTTGATTTGTAAATAACATATCTGAAATCATAAAATTCGAAAGTTAATTATTTAAATTATTTAAAATGAGCATTGAACATTTTGCGTAAATGAATTTGATAAAATGGGAATATTATTTTTATATATATGACACGAATAAAATCAGTTAAGCTACGAAAATAAAATGTTATTTAGCTATAGGAAATGATAGGTAGGCTAGTAGCTTATTTGTACAATAAAAACCAAAACATGAAAATTATACTATAAAAGGTAATTCGTATAGGATTCCGCTGTTGGATCTTGTGGGTGTTGCTTGTGTATTTTCGCTGTGCCTAGTGAGAGTTTGCTAAGTAGCATTAATTTGTACATTTTCATTTTCTTTAATCGGGGTGGGACTTTTCATTTAATTTTGTTTATTTATTTATATATTGTTTTTATTTATAACTGATTTGTTCATTTTGGTTTTGTTTTTTTTATACTTAGTAAGGCTAGGCGGAATAGCCTAGGAACCTTTCCGGTTTTTTTGTTTTTCCCAGGTGATGGAGGACGCCCTCTTCTCGGATGAGGAGTTAATGGAGGAGTCTTCCCGGGGTGTGGATGGCCGGAAAAGGAGTGGTAGTGTTGCGGGTGTAACGGTGGGGGATTTGGCTCCACCTGCACCCAAAGAGGTGAAGAGGGGGGATAGGGATGGGGTAGATGTGGGTACAACAGATCAGTCTACTACCTTGGGTTCCTCTGAGGTGATAATCATTGTGCAGAGTAGGGATGGGACTTGTATCTTTACTAAACCCTCTAGAGCTACTGCTCTCTTAAATGACTCCCCCTTTGGGAAATTACTGATAGAGGGCACCTGCCGTATTCTTGGGAGGGGTGCTGGGATTCGTTTCTCCATTCCTTCCCTAGAAAGGCTACGGGTTTCCCTTGCGGACATAGTTACTTTGGGGACTTTCCCTGTTAAATGCTGGGTCCCTCGTGCTTCTACTGATCATTCTTTACATATTTCCTATGGGAAAATTGGGCCAATAGAGGAAGATGATACTTTTCTGCAAGATCTCTCCAATATCTGTTCTTATGACCTTGAGGGCAGCACTTTGTTGGAGGTTATGAGATTGGGCTCTTCTGGGGGCTCTCCAGGGGGTCCTAACTTCCCTTCCAAGACGCTGCGCCTGAAGTACAAAGGCCCTCTTCCATCTAAGGTGATTATAGGCCATGTCATATACCCAGTGTCTCAATACGTGTTTCCAGTACGGCGTTGCTTCAACTGCTGGCAATACGGCCATGGTTCGGTTTCCTGTAAGTCTTCCCCACGCTGTTCGAGATGCTCCTTGGGCCATGTCAATGACAATTGTGCCAATGATCCTTTTTGTTATTTTTGTAAGGGGCCCCACCGCCCTAATTCTAAATCCTGTGAGGTTTATATAAATGCAGCGCGGATTACTCGAGACACTCCTGTGGCTGCGGGTGGGATTCATTCTCCTCTTATAGCAGCTTTACGTGAACTGAATCCTCTTACTCGTGTTCGCTCTTCCCTCAACATTCTCCAGAATGCTGGTGTCTCTCATGTACCTCCTCCTCAGGTAGAGTCTGTTCCCCCTTCCAGGTCGTATGCTGATGTGGTTTCTCGCCCCAGTACCTCCTTCGGTGGGTCGCTTGGTCGTGTGTCCCCCTCTATGCCCTCCAAGGTGGCTGCCCCCCCGGCAGTGCTATCTTCTTCAAGGGGGGCCCCCTGCCCTCCGGTTCCTCACCATGGACCCTTGCGTAACTCTGCCCCCGCTACCCATCAGTTTCCCTCCGGCCCTGAGTTTCAGGGGATATCCCATGTTGGTCCTGTGAGGGCTCCCTTAGTGAATAATGTTCCGCAGCATCATCTCTCCTCTCCGCGTCCTACAGATGGTTGGTCTTCCTTCTTGATTTCATTGGGACCCCTTGTTTCCAAATTTCTCACGTCTTATCAGGTGAGTGGTTCTCTTTTATCAGCCCTTTCTTGTATATTCTCGGATCTCATGTCTTTGGTTTCTTCTATCATTTTCCACAATGGCCTACCCTAATATTGTCTTGTGGAATTGTAGATCCTTATTCCCAAAATTGGGAGTTTTTAAAAATTATGTGGCTACAACTTCCCCGATGATTTTGGGTCTGTGTGAAACCTGGATGCAGCCTAAATACACCCCTACAGTGGGTGGATATACCTTCCTCAGGAAGGATCGGGTTAATCAGTTGAGGGGGGGTGGTTTAGCTTTCCTCCTTCATTCCTCTTTATCTTACCAGGAGATACCATTGAATGTTGCTCCGGACGCAGTCCTCGAGGTCCTGGCAGTGAGAGTTGCCTTTGCATCGGGCTGGGCGTCACTGTTGTTATGTTACAATCCTGGTAGAAATTTGGCATTCCCAGAACTTCAGCATTATATTCGTCAGTTGCCCCTGCCTGCTCTGATAATGGGTGATTTTAATGCCCATCACAATCTTTGGGAACCTGGTCTTCCTCGTGGGGGATGTAATAAATCTGGTGATTCTCTTTTCACCTTCTTGTCCTCTTCTAGTGATTTTTCCTTATTAACCCCTCCTGGTCTGGTAACTAGGGTGGATTCCTATAGTGGTAGGAACTCTACTCTTGATTTGGTGATTGGGAGTGGATTCTTCTTGCAGGCTGACATTTTGACAGGAACTTATTTGGGTAGTGACCACTATCCAATCCATGTTCACCTTCCTCAGCGGGTGCAACCCCTTCAACATTTTCGACCCCTCACTTGGAGGTTTCCTACCTCTCAGGATGTGTGGAAGCAATATAGTGGTCAGACCTCTCTCCCGGGTGATGCTGTTGGTACCTTGGAGGATTGGACGGGTGCAGTTACCCTTAGTATCGTTACCTCTGCTGCTGCTGTGTTTCCTCTTACCAAGGGGAAATTTGGTAGAAGACCTCGGGCTTTATGGTGGAATCTAGAGTGTGAGGAAGTTTTGAAGAAACGGAATAGGGCCTACAATATTTGGCGTCGGTTTCCTTCAAACGGAAATGGCCTGGCTTACAGGAGGTTAGCCGCCCGATGCAGGAGGTTTCATTTGAAGTGTAAAAGGGATACCTGGAACATGCGGAGAGCCAAGCTATCTTTTACCAATCCGGACTCGAGAACTTGGTCCCTGTTAAAGAGTATGACATCGGCCTTTGTCCCACAATCGTTCCCCCTCACTCGGAATGGGGGTCTCCTGCTCCATAACCTGGAGAAGGCTGAGTTGTTTGCTGATCATTATGAGCAGGTCTTCCGACCTGGGGCCCCCTTACCCAGCAGTGCTGCCCTTGCTGCCTATATACAGAACTCCAAACTAGACCCTCCTACTTTCCTGGGATGCAAGTTTACGGCTTCTGAATTAAATCATACTTTGTCCTCCCTCCCTGATAGTAAGGCCACTGGGGCAGATCTGGTTGATAATAGGTTCCTGAAATATCTTTCCTCTGGTTCTAGGGATGCTCTTTTGAACCTCTACAATGCTAGCTGGACCCAGGGAATAGTTCCCATGCAGTGGAAGTTGTCGGTCATCCTTCCTTTCTTGAAACCAAATCGGGATTCCTCTACCCCATTGGGCTATTCAACTGCTTTCCTGTACTGGTAAGGTCTTGGAGAGAATGGTACAGGCTCGGTTGCGTTGGTGGCTTGAGTCTTTTTCCCTGCTCTCTCCCATTCAATATGGTTTTCGGCCTGGTGTGGATACCACGGATTGTCTTCTGGCACTAGAGCACATTATCTATACAGGTTTTCATAATAAACAGTATACCTTGGTTTTATTTTTTGATTTGGAAGCAGCATTTGATTCTGTCTCACATATGGGTCTCTTATATAAGTTAGCAAGCTTGGGTCTCAAGGGACATCCATTGAAATGGTTCCATAGCTTTCTGACTGATCGCTCTCTCTCTGTTAGAGTCGGTGATGTGACTTCTTCGGTACGGCCTGCCCTCAGGGGGGTCCCCCAGGGGTCTGCTTTGAGTCCCTTGTTGTTTGCTCTATATATCTCTGATTTACCAACTTTGACTCTCAATTATAAATTATAAAGCCTTATATAAAATGCTTTCGGATGAAATTGCCACTTCTCCAACCTTGTTAGGTGCCCAGAGAGCTTTGGAGGCTGGAGCGCAGCAGATTTTGGACTGGGCAGATCGATGGCACCTGCATTTCAATATTGCCAAATGTGCCTTGATGTGTTTTACGAGACGGAGGGTTCCTTTCTTACCATCCCTTCGCCTGAACAGGAGTCAGGTTCCCTTTGTCACGAGGCATAAATTTTTGGGACTCACCTTTGATGGCCCCTCCCTCATTTGGAAGCCCCACATTCGGAGCCTCCAGTTACAGTGTTTGAATAGGCTCAATATGATGAGACGTTTGGCGGGTACTACATGGGGTGCCTCACAGAGCATGCTGCTCCACTTTTATATCATCTATATCAGAGCCAAGATAGATTATGGGAGTGTGGTGTACTCTTCTGCTTCCCCAACGACTCTGAAGTGCCTGGGGACCATACAAAATACTGCCATCCGGATTGCCCTGGGGGCTTTTCCTTCTTCTCCCATTAAGGCTTTGGAGGCGGAGGCTTGTCTTCCTCCTCTCGGTCTGCATTGGGAGGACCTGTTGGCTAGGAGATACGTAAGGTTGATGTCTGCATCAGTGTCCCATCCTCTTCAAGGTTTTCTTCGAGCTTGTGCTTGGGTCTCTTGGAAAGAGGCAGGAGAGGAAACATCCCCTCCTCTCTCGAGCTGGGGGAAGAAAAGAAATCCAGGGTTTGCAAGGAAAGTTCTGGTTCTCTGCTTCTTTCCGGCTTTCCTCTGTTACCAAATTCTTATAGCGACCTGGGTTCTTTCATTTTTACTCTTCCGCTGCCTGGAGAAAGGATTGGTCCTCCTGATTTGGGGCGAGATCCCCTCTTTCAGGTAACCTAAAATACCCTATGGCTCAGCATTAGCATACTGATGTTCAAGTCTGCTATGGTCCACCAAGCCTACTGTTTGTGCTGTGTTTTTTCTCAGACCTTTCCCTACCCAAAATTGAGAAAGCCTCCCACTGCATTCGGGGCAGAAAAGATATAGGTAAGAGATATGGTGAGTTACAAGATCATATATACAACTTCCCTGAAAACCATATGCCACTCTCAGGGCTTTTACAGCTCAGGTGGCCCATCCTCTCCCTCACCCCCCCTTCTCCCATTTATACTTCTTTTCTATTCTAGTGTGCCCTGTACTATTGCCAACCCTTCTCAGTCACCAAATATATGGTGAGAGAATTCCAGTTTTTAAAATTTCAGGTATCATCAGGGCATAGCGGTCTCCTGAGCCAGGGTTGGGCTCTCCATTTTACCTCGGTTCCTTCCCCACATTGGTATTGCAGGTATTAAACTAGTGATGTATCTGCTAATTTATTCACCACCATCAATTCACGCCGAATCCTTTTCCTTTGTTGGCTTTGAATGGTATTCCTACTGAGGAGTGTGATGACATATTCTGGAGAGAGAGCCTCGGTACTTTTCTGGCACCCATCCCCTGGGACAACTGGGGTATGGTGGAGAGGATGTCCAGTTTCATTCCCTGTGCTGCCGCCTGAGACGCCATGAATTAGGTCTGAATGGGCACCCTGGCCCTAATGGAAACTTTTCTGCTTGGCCTCCTGACACTCCTGTCTATCTTTCGGTAAAATGTGCTTTCCCTGAGTGGAGCACTTTCTCCTTCTGTGTGCTCTTACTTGATAGCTATGGGAGAGCTTCGGCTCTCCCTGCCGGGAGGGGCTGCCCTCCTCTGACTGTCTTGAAGCTAAGAGGAAGGTGAAATGCCTCCCGTATATAGAGTTAAGGTACATCTGGCACTAATCCGCTATCTCAAGTGTACAGGTCAGTTGGGCAGGCTGTGATCTTTCTTGGGGTTTAGGTGGAATTAGGATCCAGTGGGGGTCTTGCAGACCAGGATATCAGTGTTTGGTTGGTGGGAGGGCTTCCTAGTGTAGTAGCATTTCAATCTTACTGTAGAGGTCTTCATGTGGCAACCCGCAAACACTGCAGAGATCCAGGCGTAAAAGGCTAGATATTTGGCTATAGCATCCTGAAGTGCCCAGGGCTGGTGACCCGAGGTCCCCGGCAAAGTCTCACACTAACACCTCCCTCACTGCAAATCAAGTAAGATGGACAAAAAACATAGGGGTGTGTTAAAGTGTATGGAATAGAACTGATAAACAGAAATGCAACATATTAGAGAGTTGTGCAGTGTGAAGAAAGGGAGATAAGGATAAATGAGAGAATAAAATGAAAAAGCATGCTTAGTAGATGAGTTTGGCTCATGGAAACAGATTGTCAATTATTAGCTGGGTTGATAAGGATGTATAGTGGAAAAAGTCAACTGACTGCTTCTAAGAACGAAGGAAATTGATTGAGTCAGTAAAGGAATGCCTGAGTAGGTGGGCTATGAGTTGGGCAGAGGCGAGAAGAAAGGTGCGTAATAGGAGTGATTGGAAAAGCGCCTCGCAGGGTATGGTTAGGTATTTATCTGGGTCAATGGATGTGAACCCCACACTGACGGAGAGCAAAGCATAGTGAGGGTCCGTCAGTCCCGGAAGCTCTAGGGTGGATTTTCAGATTGCGACGTCTCACTAAAGTGTATAAAGTGGGTGGTATGGCTGGGCTTTCTTTTCGACTTGGTGTCATACTCTTCTACTACTTTTCTGTTTCCTGGTGTATGCTATGCACCTTACCCCAGTCTTGGGGGGGAGAAGGTGTGTGATGAAGATATATATATATATATATGGCAGAGGTGGAGAAAGATATATATATATATATATATATAAGTATATATATATATATATATATATATATATATATATATATATATATATATATATGGTCAGTATCCCGAAAAGTTCAGGTGTGTAAGGTGCAAACTAGAAAACTATAACAGATACACGCAAAAATAAATATCATTTTTATTAATCAGAGACATTTTTACCCCAGAAATTAAAAAAAAAAAAAAAAAAATTATACACAAAAAAATTTAATTGTTAAAAATGTTAAAAAAATTAGTTTTTGAGAATTCGAAGATACCGCTTACTCAATAAAAAAATTTAAAAAGTAACAAAGAATTTTTTTTTTTTTAAAACAAAGAAAAAACACGGGTAAACAAGAATGATGGATAGAGTCGGGGTTTCTCGGCCTACTGGTATTTGTAAAATTTACTGTGAAACAAAAAGCCAAACTACAATACTTAGAATCGCAAATATGAGTCTTTCCAGGATAAATGAAAGGGGATGTGGGAAAAACACCATACACCTTAATTTTATTACACAAAACAGATGAGACATGGTCCATGACTTATTATATCTAGCACAAACTTATATTACTTATTAAATATTAATTTATTATAAAAAAAAATACACAACATATAAAAATATGTTATTCTGCTATGGTATTCAAAAAATTACAATCATACAATATAAAACTAAATATACAAGTTACCATACACTTATCCCACTACTCAATTCCACCAATTTCTAAAGCTACTAACATACCAATTCACCATACCTACAACATATGGAATTATAAAAATATATGGAGGCAAAAATTGGAATGTTCAGCAAATTTAATTACGAAATTGTCAATTATTAAAATTATCAAATGTTTTAGTTCCAATAGTTTATTTTCAATTCAGTACCGTCACTAAATGTTCAAACTTTTGTTGTCACTTTTCACTTTGCATTTATATAGATTTTTATTATTTTCATTACTTTTCGTACCGTTACTTTTAATGTGTTAGTTGGTACCGCACTATCTATGGTCCCAAGTGCAACTTACTTTATAATTATACACAAATGTTTTGTGCTCGTAATTTCAAAAACGTTCTTCTCCCAACAAAAAATGTTAATTTTCGAATAATCGTAGTCTCATTGAATTTTTCTTTTCGTTATTTTAGTTTTCTCACTTGATCTTTTTATTTAATTTCAAAATGTGCCAACTTGGTCCCATTTCCAATTTTAATTCAAATTCTATCTAGTACCACTACAATCAAGTTTTAGGTGTACCACACCGTTGGATTTAGTCGGTACCTAAGTACCAAGATTTATATAAACCAGCTGCCTTAAATATTACAGCCACAGGACAATATAGAAGACATCCACAGGAAAAAAAAAGTCTTCATACGAAATATGTGTAGCTCCAAAAAAAACGAGGTCCCAAAAAAAACTGGAACGAGACAAAAAAAATAAACAAATTTAACACAACAATAATATATAAAATAATGAAAATAATAAGGTAAATAATAAATAAACAAATCCTAACAACAAAAAAATGAATTATTTAAGTATAAATAAGTAATTAAAATATCATAAATTAAGCAATCAATATTAGTAAGTAAATTTCTATCAGATCAAAAGTTAACATCAACAGTATGACTTAATCATTAATCAAAAAAAATTTAATGCAAAAACTCAAAAATTCAACTATTTAAATTAAAAAGTATCATAAGAAAAGAAAAAAATACAAACAAAAATAATACTTAATAGCTACCTGGCCAATAGTGTTGACCAGTTTTTTCTTTTACTTCTGACAGCAAACCTTCACTACAGGAAACTTCCACAACCATGAACGATACGATAGTTACCAAACCTCAATACTGCAAATTCAAAATAAAAAATCCACTACTTTAATACAGTTCACCATATAGAAATACAAGATAAAATTATTAAATAAAACCATACAAGAATAATATATTAATCTTACCATAGAAGGATTCCAAATCCACAAAAGAAATCGTCCACGAAAAACCACTTCACCACACCATACAAATCATTACCATCAAAATTCACAGTCCACAATCCTAACTGTGCATATTACTTTCAATACTTTAAATAATGAAAAACAGCAGGTGGTCAATGGCATGAACAAAACACTAATAATACTCATCTAGTCAATCATTCACATTTAGTTTTCTATTCAGAAGTGAAAGAGTGATGGATGCCGCGAAACAAGGAATAAGAAGATAATAAAGACCTGGTGAAAGAACTACTAACTACTGAGGTCGTCAGTCAGAACACCCATCACTCACAGCAACACAATTATTCTCCCTCTTCATAACACTCAAGTATATATGACAAATTTAAAAAATACCCCAAATAAAATAAAATAAGATACGGATACATCATTATAAAATAACATTAATGACAGGGGACTTCGTCCTCTGTCCCTCCGTTGGCTCGAACCCCCTGCAAGGATATGGTGAAAAGCTAATGCATTTTCAAAGCGTAAAAATAAATTACAATCTTTTGGCCTTTGAGAATCTGTTCTTAGTGTTTCAAGGTCACCAGAGTTACATGATTATAAAAAAAAAAAAAGATTTACTAATATTTAAGGTGTTTTTAATAAATATTAGAATAAAAATAAATTATTTTTAAGTTTCTTCGATGAAATTACTATTGAAATCAAAAATGTTATTTATTTTCTGTAGATGTTATAGTTTTTTTTTTAGTTACATGCCTGAACTCTTCGTTGGGAGTGGCATATATATACATATATGGCAGGCAGTATGGTATATATATGGTATATATATACATATATATATATATATATATATATATATATATAGCATATATATATATATATCATTTGTTATTATTATTATTAATTTAGTGAACATTAACCCAAGCTATATTCAGGTGAATTAAAATACTGTTTGAATAAAGTGTCTGTAAGACGTGTGAAGCCCTCCCAAATTCAAAACATCAGAGT
>JABUQX010007874.1:40000-42638 GCA_015478945.1 Trachelipus rathkii
TTTCAGGGAACAACAGGTCTCCCAAAGGCTGCTCTACTTTCCCATCATAACCTGGTCAACAATGCTTTCTTTACTGGTAAAAGTGTGGCTACGATATTAAGGTAGTATTTAATACGGGCTTTAATACAGATATTTAAAATAAAGGAAAGTTTCAAAAAGTTACTAAGATATTTACATCTAGCTTGATTTTTAAATGGTATATAAATTCATATTAAGCACCCCTCATGGGTGTACTACTAGAATTTTTGATCTTCTTCTTTCTCTCTTTCTTTCTTTTTTCTTTTTTTCTTTTCCTTTTTTTCTTTCTCCTTTTCGTTTTCTTTTTTTTCTTTTCCTTTTTTTACTTTTTCTTTTTCTTTTCCTTTTTCATTATGGATTTTTTCATATTGTGTGTATATGAGTCATTAAACATTAACTAATTTCGAATAATTTCCAAGAATATCTTCAAAAAAAATTTTTTTTTAAATATATATTTTGTCTAGACTCTAATATGTTGTTCCAGACTTAATTTAAAAATGTAGGAAGCTATATATTTGTTTAAAATGTATTTCTGACATTTTCTTTTATTAATATTGACATTTGACAATTATTCCTCTATTTAGGATCTATTAATTTTTAAATTAGAATAGAAAAATATCCATTTTTAAGTTAAATATCTGCATTTTTTTTAATTTCAATTTAAAAAAGTTCATCATCCTTCGTCAATAGTCGGTCGTCATTCAAAGGGAATAAAGAAAATATTATAACATTAAATACATACGCTTTGTTTATTATATATATATATATATAATATTATATATATATATATATATATATATATATATATATATATATATATATATAATATATATATATATATATATTATATATATTTTATATATATATATATATTTATATATATATATATATATTATATAGAATATATATATATTTTCGCCTTTAAGGGTTTGTGTTCCTGTACCCTCTTTACCATTGTTTCGGTGCGTCATCGCGTACTCGAGGCGCTCTCCAAGGTTGTACAATAATCTTTCCAAGTGATGGATTTGATCCTAAAGCAACTGTGAAATCCTTCGAAGAAGAAAAGTAATTCATTTAAAAATTTTCCTTTTATTGTAATTTTTTAACAATTTAAGAAAAAAAATTTAAACTACATTTATTCTTATTTTAGTGATTCAGCTTTATAGTTAAAGTATGTGTGAAAAATTGTATAAATATAGGTTTCTGGAATGTAAATCCACTGAAATTAATTTAACTATTTAAGTAAGTGATTCATATTTAAAAAGGCAAAAGAAAATAAATCGTAACATAGCAAATCTATCTTAATTTAATTTCTGTTTTTTTATCAAGCTTTCTAAATTTTTCTATTAATCCAATTCAATCTCATTAGAGCAGTGGTGCCCAACCCATAGCTCGCGAGCAACGTGTTACTAGCTTACCATTCTAATGTGACTAGCGACTCGCGTATTCAGATTTATCACATTTATTAAAAATTAAATAGTTTTAGAAATTTTATATATATTATATATTATAATATATTATATATATATATATATATATATAATATATATATAATATATATATATATATTATATATCATATATATAAAATATATATATTATAATTAATATATATATATATATATATATATATATATATATATAATATATATATATATATATATATATATCAGAATTATATAATATATCACTGATCTATGGCTTCTGCTCCTATGGACTCATTGGGGAAGGTCTTGTGTCGTGTGCGTTTGACATATCTAAGGCTTTTGACAAGGTATGGCAACGCGGCACTACTCTCTAAGCTACCTTTCTTTGGATTTTTCCTTCTCCTTTTGCCTTACTCTGGTCTAGTTTTTTTCAGATCCCTTCAATTTCAGCTGTTGTTGATGGATAACCTCTTCCTCCTTTCATATTAAAGTGGTGTTCCTCAGGGTTCTGTTTTATATCCTCCTTTATTCCTACTTTTCATCAACGATCTTCTAGCTGGACTTCTAACTCTGTTCACATCTTATACAATGACTCAACTTTTCCATTCCTCCACTCAATTTTCAAATGTACTCCCTAGTTCGTATCTTGAGTTGCTCACGTCTATAGTTATTTCGATTCAATTTTGCAGGATCATTGTTCGGGATTCTCAGTGTGGTAAAGTAACCACAATACTTGTGAAATTAAATTCTTTAAAAACTCACCCTTCCAAACTTCCTATCCCCTTCGACGGCTCTAGTGTTTTCAACACACAACCTGTAAAACAACATACAACAATTTCTTGGACTGAACATAAACAGTGAATTGTCTTGGAGACCTCATATCGCATCGGTTGCTAAAATGGCCTCCTCAAAAGAGCTGGGAATTCTGTTCAGATTGCATGAATTTTTTTCTTCTGCTCAGATACTCCAGTTATATAACGGTCTTATTGGGCCCTGTATGGAATCCTTTAATCATATTTGGGGTGGATCCGGTTCCACCCTCTTTTTGGATAGGGTTGAGGCATAAGGCAAAGGCTTATACGTGCCCCATAATAACTTTTCTGACTCCCCCTTGACATGTCTTTCCCTCTTAACCGACGTGATAATTGAACGGGCCCTATCTCTTTTCTATTTGATATTAACAACAACGGCAGG
>JABUQX010007875.1:7500-12500 GCA_015478945.1 Trachelipus rathkii
TTTAGTAAAATTTTCATGTTTTACATACACTAAAGCAGTAAATCAGTAAATCAAACCCCCATCCAACCACCCTCCTGTCCATCCGTTTTTTTATTGATCTATTGATCTATTGATTCAAGTCATATTTTTTAGTAAGATTGTAATGTTTTACACACCATAAATCAGTAAATCAGTAAATCAAACCATCCACCCTACCCTCCATACCATCCCACCCTCCCATGATCTATCGATCTATTGATCTATTGATTCATGTCACATTTCGAGTATCATTTTGGATAAACATAACATAAAAACAAATTCTTTATACACTGATCAAGGAATATATGCTAACATAACAAAGTTTTCACATTAATAAAGCTAACATAACATCATCAGGTCTAAGAATATAATGTACAACAACAAACCTAACAACCCCCCTTAAACACGAATAAATGTTAAAATTAACAAAGTCCCACACTTAACAATAGTAAAGTAACTAACATAGCATACAAAAACGTAACCTATGCGCATTTTGTCAAGCATTTCTCTAACATAACAATGTTAATTTTAGATTAACATGGTAATATTTAACAAAAAATATCATAACCTTGTTTAATTATCATACTGATCAACGAATATATGCTAACGTAACAAAGTTTTCACATTAATAAAGCTTACTTAACATCATCTGAACTATGAATATAATGCACAATGATAAACCTGACACACCTTAAACATGAATAAACTGTTAAAGTTAACAAAGTTCCACACTTAACAACAGTAAAGTAACCTATTCACACTTTGTCAAGCATATCTCTAACATAACAATGTTAATTTATATTAACATGGTAATTATTTAACAAAAATTTATCTCAACATTGGTTAATTATCATACTAATCAACGAATATACTCTAACGTAATAAAGTTTCCACATCAATAAAGCTAACATAGCGTAACATGAACTAAGAAAATAATGTACAACGACAAACCTAACACAACTTACGCACGAATAAACTGTTAACATTAACAAAGTTCCACACTTAACACCAGTAAAGTAACTAACATTGCATGCAAAACGTAACCTATTCATACTTTTTTCAAGCATATCTCTAACATTTAGCAAAAATGTATCATAACCTTGTCCAATTATCATACAAACCAACGAATATATGCTAACGTACCAAAGTTTTTTACTTTATCATAGTATATTTAAACAAAAAATTTATCATAACCTCACCTAAATATCATAATCCCCAACAAATAATTGCAAATATAACAAAGTTTTATTCAAACATAACATAAAAATAACAAAGTTTTATCAAAACATAGCATAAAAATAGATTCTTTGAAGAAAAATATCATAGTTAAAAAGTGTATAGTTTAACCACCGAATTTAAAAGCAGTAATCATAAATATAGTAATCAAGGCCACCTGTCCCCTCACGCTCCCTCCCTACCCACCCGTCCATGACCTTTGATCTGTTGATCTAATGGATTCATGTCACTATCGAGATCATTTGGATAAAATAGTACAAAAAATAAGTTTCTTTATATACTAATCACAATATATGCTAACGAACATTGTTTTCAACATTAATAAAGGCTAACATAAGCATTACCAAGAACTAAGAAATATAATGTACATGAAAACCTAACACACCTTACGCATGAATAAACTACTTCATTAACAAAGTTCCCATACTTAACAACATAAAGTACATAACACAGCGTACAAACGTAACCTATTCACACTTTTTCAAGCATATCTCTAACATATCAACTGTTAATTTTACATAACACTATGATTTACGGTCGCATTTCGAGTATCATATCGGATAAACATAGCACAAAAATGAGTTCTTTAAATACTAACCACGAATATATGCTAAAATAACAATGTTTTCACATTATTAAAGCTAACATAACATAGCATCAAATGAACTAAGAAAATAATGTACAGAACGAAAACCTAACAAAACTTATTGCCGAAATAAACTTGTTAACATTACAAGTTCACACTTAACACCAGTTAAGTAACTAACATCACTGCACACAAAACGTAACCTATTCATGCTTTTTCCATATCTCCAACATATTAACGTTAATTTTCCATTGACATAGTAAAATTTAACAAACATTTATCATAACGCTGTCCTAATTATCATGCAGCCAAACGAATCAACTGTAAACATACAACGTTTTAATCCAAACAATAACATAAAAAATAAGTTCTTTGATTAAAATATCATAGTAAATTGTAATAGTTTACCGATTTTAAAGCAGTAAATCAATATCAGTAAATCAAACCATCAACTCCTCCCCACCCCCCACAATCCCCGCAATGACCTTTTGATCTATTGATCTATTGATTCCTGTCCACATTTCGGGTATCATTTCGGATAAACATAAACACAAAAATAAGTTCTTTATATACTAACATCGATATATCTAACCTAAACAACGTTTTTACATTAATCAAAGCTAACATAACATCAACCTGAACCTAAGATATATATGTACAACGACTAACCTAACCACACATAAGTACGAATAAACCTACTAACATTAAAACTTCCGCACTTACAACAGTAAAAGTACCTAACACTTCGTACAAATAACCTATTCACACTTTTTCACGCATATCTCTAACATATCAATGTTTATTTTACATTAACAGCAGGTTTTGGGCCTCAGCCCGAGGGTAATGCTCGCTTACACCCTTCGGGGTGATCCCCCTCTCAGGATTCACCCCTTTCAAGGGGCGCATCCCTTGGGTTTTCTCTCGGGCAGTGATGTGTTGCTTTAGATACTCTTGGTTAATGAAACTGTTTATTCGTAAGTTAGGTATTATGTAAATTACTATGACAATGTGAAATTAACACTGATTTGTTAGAGAAATGATGAATTTTGTAAGATATTACTGTGTTAACTGACAATGATGTGTTTAGAAACGTGAGCCTAGTTTAAGATTTTGTTGAGTAATTTAGGTTTGCCCGAGAATTTTGCTAATGCCTACGTTTATTTTTCATAGTTCAAATGATGTTATACTAGAAACGAGTGACACTTTGATAAGATAGTGTCAATTATAGTTTCACGATGCTGGTATCTTTGATAGATTGGTCACTTTTTTAAGGGATTTTGTTAGATAATACGGCTTTACTGTTGCTGATATGCGGGAAAAGTTGGAACCATATCGAGTATTGTATGACCTGTTAACTACTTTACCTTTGATAAGTAGAAAATTTTCAGGATGTGAGCAGATTTATCCATACGCGTAAGGTATGTTAGGTTTGCATTTTGTACATTATATTCTTAAGTCAGATTATGATATGTGCTTTATGGATGCTAAAACTTTGTTGCGTAAGCATATATTCGTAGGTCAGTAATTAAAGAACATATTTTTATGTTCATGTTTTATAAAAATATACTCGAAATATGACTGATTAATAGTTCAATAGATCATAGGCGGGTGGGATGGGTAGGGGGGCTGCATGGATGGGTGGTTTGATTTACTGATATTTACCTGATTTTCTGCTTTAAAATCAGTAAACTTTTACGCTTTACTGTGATATATTTTATTCAAAGAACTTATTTTTATGTCATGTCAGGATAAATTTTTATATTTTTATGTTATGTTTGGTTAAAACTTTTGCTATGTTTTGCAATTATTCGTTGGGGATTATGATATTTACGACGAGGTTATGATGATTTTGTTAAATATACGAAGTTGATGTAACAAAACATTTGTTACGTAGCTTTTATATTCGTTGTCAGTAAAATGACCTGATTAGACAGGGTTTATGCTAAATTTTTTGTTAAATATTACGAACGGGTTAATGTAATTAACATTGCAATGTGTTAGAGATAATCTTGAAAAAGTGTGAATCAGGTTACGTTTTTGTAACGAAGTGTTAGTACTTTACTGTTGTTAAGTGCGGAAGTTTGTTAATGTTAGGAGTTTATTCATACGTATGACGTGTTAGGTTTGTCGTTGTCATTATATTCTTAGTTCAGGTTATGTTAAGTTAGCTTTAATGTAAAAACGTTGTTAGGTTAGCATATATTCCGATGGTTAAGTAATATAAAGAACTTTAATTTTTGGTGTTATGTTTATCCGAAATGATACTCGAAATGTGACATGAATACAATAGATCAATAAGATCAAAAGGTCATGGAGGGAGGGGTGGGGAGGAGTTGATAGTTTGATTTACTGATTTACTGATTTACTGCTTTAAAATCAGTAAACTATTACAATTTACAATGATATTTTATTCAAAGAACTTATTTTTATGTTATGTTTGGATAAAACTTTGTTATGTTTACAGTTATTCGTTGGTCTGCATGATAATTAGACAAGGTTATGATAAATTTTTGTTAAATGTCACTGTGTCAATGTAAAATTAAGCTTGAGAAAAAGTATGAATAGGTTACGTTTAGTGTGCAGTGTTAGTTACTTTACTGGTGTTAAGTGTGGAACTTTGTTAATGCTAACAGTTTATTCGTGCATAAGTTGTGTTAGGTTTGTCGTTGTACATTATATTCTTAGTTCATATGATGCTATGTTAGCTTTATTAATGTGAAAACATTGTTATGTTAGCATATATTCGCTGGTTAGTATATAAAGAACTCATTTTTGTGCTATGTTTATCCGAAATGATACTCGAAATGCGACGTAAATCAATAGTGTTAATGTAAAATTAACAGTGATATTTTAGAGATATGCTTGAAAAAGTGTGAATAGGTTACATTTTGTACGCTGTGTTAGGTACTTTACTGTTTTAAGTTGGAACTTTGTTAATTATGTAGTTTAAATACGTGAGGTATGTTAGTTTTGTCATTGTACATTATATTCTTAGTTCTGGTAATGCTATGTTATCTTTATTAATGTGAAAACAATAATACGTTAGCATAAATTCGTAGGTTAGTATATAAAGAACTTATTTTTGTACTATGTTTATCTGAAAAGATACTCGATATGTGACATGAATCATTAGATCAATAGATCAAAAGGTCATGGACAG
>JABUQX010007876.1:0-19090 GCA_015478945.1 Trachelipus rathkii
ATCGAATAGTTTGGCATAGCTATGGCCGCGTGAGGTGTGAATTACGCTGTAGAGCTAGTAGTCACATTTTCACAGTTTGGGTATATATTGCGGCCTTTCTTGATTCTATGTACAGATTTTATGTATTATTGATCGGGTGCGGTGGCTTGCATTCTTATTTTACATGGTTATCTGGGGTGAGCATTTCTTCGGGCTGCTATTTGACGATTATTTATTTGGCCTTATGTAGGGTAATGCCAATGAATGCTGAGAGAGCATGGTATTTTTTCAGAGTTTGTTAGGTCTCGGATATTGCGCTTACGTTATATCGGCATATGCACTGATTTCTGTCTCGACAAGTTTTGTTATTGGCCCGAGAGAGGCTAAGCGTGACGATCTCACTAGGATAATTCTGCGCCAAGACTTATTTGTTAGCCTCACGTCGCGGTGTAAGTGTTCAATCGTCTATTCAGGACTGTGGAAGGGCGGAAATCTTATCAGGTATGGGTACTTGGATAGCTAGCATTGGCTCAGTCGATCCTCACATACTACGGGTAATCCATCTATTGTTACGGCCGCTATTGCAACATTTCATTTATTGCATTTGTGCTGGAGAGGGAAGTTTATCTTGTTTATTGCTTCATTTTATTGCATCTATGGTGTCTACACGTCTGGCACTCACTTATTCGCGCGTCCCATTTTCTACTTAGATCTTTTGAATCCAGGTTAGATTATTATAATGCTTGCTATCGAGATCTTACCTCTTTGTCACTTACCTGTTTGTTGGTTCTCAGGTGTATTCTGAGATACTCTGAGTTGTGTTTTATGCAGGTTACGTATTCAGCTATTTATGGGTTTTATTAATTTTGTTTTTTTATTGGGCTGATTTTCATATCTAATTGTGTTATCTTGATATGTATGCTCCAGGACCCGCCCGCATGGTGTTGATTTTTTTCCAACCCAGTGTGGCCTTTTTGCGTGTTGGGATATTCTGTCATGAGCATTATATATATTTTATATAGTATAATATTATTGAAATATAACCTTACGCCCTCATTCAATAAGTAGTTTATTATATATATTATAATACGGAATTTCTCTAGGTAATTATTAAGAAGATTATTAGTTTTCACTCTATATCCCTTATCACCCTAATATTATCATATATATTCTATCATGGGTATACATTTTATGATATATATATATATATATTAAGTTATATTGTATAGCACTTATAATTATATATCATATTTTTCTAATCATCGGCGGAGAATGTTTTTTAAGAGGAGTGGGGATTAAACTTCCTTTTAAGGGGGCCGGGTACGGGAGGGCATGGGTACACATATCCATGGGTGATGTTAGATTGGCTGGGTGAGAGTTGATGACCGGTGAGTAAGCTAGGCGAGTGGGTCCGATTCTATGTTCAATCTCGGTGGGGATCAGACCTTTTTCTGATCGGATTAGAACTTTATAACTGTCGGATATTTTGATTCGGACTCGTCACTCCTTTTGCATTACGACTGATTAACTCCATTATATTAGAGGTGACTGCGCGCGACTCAGCTTTCCTTGCGCGAAGACGGGACTCGTCAGCACTCTTCTGTTATAGCCAGACTACCCGCCCGTTCCTTAGGGTATGCAGGGGTCCGGAGTATTTCCCCCGGGGGACCCTATAGCTTCGTGGCCACGTCATTTGTAGTGTTCTTGGATGTGATTGCAATCTCGTGTTTGTAAATCTTGTTAAACAAGTTGGGGGTGGTGCCCGCACTCTTATTTGAACCCACAGAGACCTGAGACTCGTTGTGGCAGAGAGTGACTTCCTGGTTGCCTATTTCCCTGGTGATATTTGTTTACTATGTGTTTCGGTGGTCCTGCGTCTTAAAACTGTAAGTTTTCTGTTAATTGTTGAGTGGAATTATGTTTTGGTGTAATGGTTGTTGTTTGTGGAGGTGGGATGTTTGTTCAGGATTTTGTTCTGTCACGTAGGCTGGTAGCGAGACACGTTGTTCTATAGTCTGTGGTGGATTGGGCTTGGAGACGGATATTATGGCCAGGATGTTTGGGTTGTTTGAGCTTTGGCGATTTGTGTGCCTATCATTCACGGTTATGGTCTACTGGGTGCTGGATCTGTTATGTGCTTCGTTAGTATTTTGTTTGATTTAAATGTTTATTTTATTACAGTCCATTGTGAGTGGTGCCAGAATTTGACAGGCTGTACAGTTTTAAGAAGTCGATAGTATCGTAATTTGCTTTTTCTTTGGCTGGTGGACTGTCTGATTCTTGTCGATATTGTGAGTATCTGTGCGGGCGAATCTGTGTCAGATTTTCTGTTTGCTGTGTGAATTCTGCTTTCTATGTTTTTGTCCACGGTGAGATCTTCGTAGGGTACTAGCCGCAAGATTTTGGGAAGCTTTGTTAAAGGAGTGGACCGTTGTTACGTACGACTTTAGGGGTGTAGTGACGTGCAGCGTTGGCGCATCAGTGGGTGGCTTAACGTGCTTGGGATCGGTTTATTTAGGTGAGCGACATTCTGTATGTCTGTTAGCATCGTTTGGAGTTGATTGATATATTGTATCAGGTTTGTGGCAGATTTTAGATTCTGATGTGTAGTGGCGCTCTGGATTGTTGTCCGCGGTGGTGTATATGTTTCAGGATCTGTTTTGTAGTTGTGGGAGGTCGGAGCCTGGTGCTAGTTTGATCATGAGGATGGTTGAGCACACTTAAGGTTACTTTAAATAACTCCGATATATTGACTGTTTAACTCGTTCGGGATTTTTTACCGTTGTTGGTTATTGTATTATGCTGCTGTTCTTCTCCACTGACCAGACACCCAGTATAGAAAATCGTTTTTTATTTAGGTTCGTGGGGCCATTTGTTTTGTTATTTGTGGATTAGTCTGTTTGGGTACTAGTATCAGAAGTGTGGTTTTGTTATATCGCATTGCTCCACTGATATTGTTATGTGAGTGACAGTTTATCAGGTTTATGACCCTGAATGAGTTGCCCGACAGAAACTCGCTGAGCAATCTTAAGACGTGAAAATTATTTGGGACGAGATCTGGTGGTTTGGTGAATGTGCGGGTGGTGATGGCGTTGGAGTTCCGTGAGTGAATTTTACTAGAGTTTGCATTAAGTGCTGATAATTAGAGAGATGGGAACGCTAGGATGGGGTTAGCAGGCTCTCTCATTCCCGTCTTCTCGCTAAGTTTGATAGCTTTTTTTCTCCAGATGCGTGCAGTTATAGGGCTGATGCACGGTGTAAATATTTGTCTAATTGATCACACTTGTATCCCTAGGTGGTTGAGGTGTTGCTTGCGCAGTTGTCTGAGCGCCTGTTGCTGTTGCGTTTTTACACTCTGTATGTCTTTCACAACGTCGTTGTGGTTTCATTTCTCATTGTTGGATGTGCATGCGTTTCATTTTCTTTCTTGCGGGCTTTGCTGCATTTTCCTGGTTTGGATAGGTGTATTTGTCGTTTGTTTTTGCGAGGAGGTCAGCAATGCACTAGATTTTCTCGTAACTGATTCGGGGGCGTTTTCGTGGGCACGTTTGTGAGTGTATTTTCTTCTTAGGGTGCATTATTATTGTTGTTTTTGGTTTTACATATGATCTTTACTTATATATATAATCTAACGAGTGAGCGGATCTTATCCTCATCATACGCTTCATCGAAAGTTACTCCATTATCGATCTTTTGTTCTGTTTACCATCTCCTTGCCAGCAGCATACGCGGACAGCAACCTACTGTTTACTTTGTAATTTTCATTTCCTTTCATATTTCCCATACTGACAAATCAGATTGTATCTTATTCAACTCAGTTCGCACATACTGGACTTAAGTGGAGAGGAAGTTAACCTTATACATATCCTCAATATATCCTATTGGGGGATTCTGAGTCATACGCATACACTATTTTTGGCCATTTAGGTCATTTGGAACCTCAGCATGGCTGAACAGTATAGATGTAGTGCAGGCTACATACGTATTAATGTTATCGATATTTTTAGACGCTACTCATGTTGCCCACATCTAATTGTGGGAATGGTCACGGCGATTGCTGGACTTAGTTTTTTTTTAGTTTTTTTTTAAATCTAAATAAAATATTCAAAGGAAGACATTAAGCTATCAAAGAAATATTCAGGTACTTTATAACAAAAGAAATGAAGTTTGTTTTCATAAATTTAATTGTTAACCTTAAAATACACATTTATAAAAGAAAAAAAAATATATATATAAAAAATACTAATCCTACGAGTAACCAAGGTTCTAAACCTCTTTGGTAAAAATATTAAACTTTGTAAATGGTACACTTGTAATACCAAGACGATACAGCTTTGGTAAATTGAAATGCCCGAGATTCAATAGAACTAGTCTTTCTCCATTTATCTAGTTAGCTCAAAAACCTTATTTCACCTAAGTGTCAACACTTTTTAAATGGGAAAATAACATTTACTAAACAACTGTGTAAAACGTACCATTAATTTGTGCGGCTTATGAAAATTTTCTCCGTTAAAATTTCAAACGGCAAATAAATCTACCAGTACAAAAAAAATTAAGTCTAAGGTATCAAATATCTTGCGCCACTTAAATACTTAAACTATGAAAGTTCAATTAAAATCTAAAAACATTTGTTAATTATTTTTACTTCTAAATTAAATAATTTGGTACTAGGATCTAGATGTATTCATGGAAAAACTGTTCTATTATCACAGTTGAAAATGAGAATAAAACTTAACTTTAACTTGTAAATGGATAAGAATTAAAAGTTTGTAATTTTACAGAACATATTCTGCGAAATTATTGCAAATGTTCATAAAAAAAAACAAATAATTAATAAAGTTACAAACTATAAAGGCGAGCAAATTAACCTTCATTTCACTATAACAATAAGATCTTTTATTATTATTATTTTTAAATGTTCTGACCACTTGTAATATGGATTCAACTATTAAAGATTTAAGCAGTGTCATTATCCTTTCTTTTATTGTCAACTTGTAGAGCTTATAACAATAATTTAAATGATTCTATTTTTCAATCCGCATTATTATTAACCTGTGAAAAGATTCCATATCTTCAAGTAGTGATACTAAAATTTTAGACTTTTATTTTGCAAAGCAACCGATAATTTAATACTAATGAAAGGTCAATATTTCAAATCTTTATGTGGAAGCCAAGAATAGATAACAAACATGACAACCAATTCTGTCTAATTTGCAAAAAAAAGAAGAAAAAAATTTCATATTCATTAAAAAAAAATGATATTCGGATTAATTTTAAGTTGACAAAGTTTAAAAAAACATCCAATAAAAAATCTGAAAATTACTAATTTGTCTCAAAATGTTTAATATTATAATTCCTATTATTCCAGTCTAAGATTTGCCATATTTCTTTACAGCTCTGAACACTTACGATTTAATTAGTCAGCTTCGCTGACACTACTAGGACCTATTTTAAATTTTATTTTATTTTATTTTTTATTTTAACATTTAAAATACAATTGTTGAGTAGTTTTTATTTCAAAACCCTCAATTGTAGCATTCTGTAACTTTGGCGAAACTTGTATTTTAAAAAGCTAGAAATATAAAACTTAAATCTTATTCTTATCAGAAGCAACATACAATCTATCTAAAGAGTCTCTTCTAATGGATATTTTTCTTCTCATCAGAAAATCCCCAAACTTGAAATATATTTTAAGAATAAAAAAAAAAAACATATATAAATGTAAATATATACTTTCCAAGATTAATTTATATAATTAAAAATATATATATTAAGATATATATAATATAATATATAATAATAATATATATATAATATTAATTATATATATTAGTAAATAATTTAAAGTATATATATAATAGTATAAGTAGTAAAGTTATATAATATAATATACGTTAATTAATTATATATATATAAATAATATATATAATATATGATTATATATTAATATGTATATATATATAATATATAGTATATAAATATTATAATGTTATATAAGATACTAATAGTTATATATATTATATATATAATATAATGGTTACTGGTACAGTCTTCCATACAGGGCTACTGGGAAAAGCGGTGAGAGTGAAATTCAAAACTAGGTATTGCAACAACATCAGGCGTAATGGAGATTACATTATCACAATGGTTGGATAATGACCGTGCGTGACACTCTTTAATTGTCTCAATTGAGTATGGTCGCGAATAACTGCTATAAATCTTCCTAACAAACTCAATTAATACAGTCTGGGATCAGAGGATAGACTTCAAGCCTCACGTTTAGAAAGCGTTACCAACAGGGAGATGATGGGGAAGCAAACCCACTTGGGCCTTCTGGATAATGTCAGGGCCACCACAAAGCAAAGCAGGCAATAGGCTGGGAGGACTTATATCTGTTCAGACAGAAGCGTATAGTATGTGACACTCCTAGCGGCAAAATAAATTAAACCCTGAGGGATAAGGGGGGCATTTTATACCTAGCCGACAAGTCTAAGTAGCAAGTTTTGTTATCAATTAAGTGATGGGACAAATTCCGGGTGTAATGGGGGTCATGGGACTTTAAAATTGCGCATCTCCAATCATGTTATAGTGGCAGAGACAATAAGTTACCGAGGGTTATCTACTGCCTTATTTACAACAATTGGGCACTCACAGAGATTTTGAATATTCCGAAGAAAGATGCTAGCATAAAGAGAAAATTCCATTGAGATTTAGGGGATAGTATACGGGAGTTTTCATTGAATACTGCCCTTTTCGGTTGTATACCCCTATTTCACAATCGAGATTGTATCAAGCTGGCATCAATGGTATACTGAAAAGGTCATACACTAAAACTGCCAAAATACATTATCCCAAGTTCACCACAGAGTATTTTGAAATAGTGGAAAGTCTACCGTGAAGATAATTCCGGATAGCAAGAAGGGCAACCCTTGAGAATCCTGAGATGTTGACTGATAATCGCCCCCGGTACTGAGAGCTGTACTAGAGGTGCCATAGAGCAGTCCACTAAGCCATCGCCTAAAATTCTATAAGGAGTGAGGGCAGAGTGGGAGTGGAACATCGTGGATAATCTCGTTGGCAAGTTCAAAAACATCTGATCACTCAACGCCGTCTCGTAATACAGTTTGGAGTACGGAGTTGGCGAGAGAGCTGATAAAATGCATAACGAGTATAGTAGATATTATGAGGGAAAGGTAGTCTTTTGATTTCGACAATGACCACGTCTTACATATTCGTGAGGGTGAATGTAGCCACTACTCAATGTAATCGTCATTAACAGTTAGGCAAAACAGCACAGGGTGGGGTTTTGGAGATATTCAATTACATCAGATGCCACTGATGTACATGGCTAAAGATGATGAATGAAAAACAACTGTAAAGAGGAATTAAAGTCATAATAAGAGAAAGTACGAGTATTATAGTAAAAACACAGTATTAAAAGTGGGAGGAGCATACATTACTACAGAATTTTTCTATGAAGAAATGCTTCTGAAAGAAACACTCAAGGACCTAAAGGTGAAAATTATATGTTGGTCACCTACTCGGGTCTGAACAGGACAGTAAAGATATCTAATCTCCATGTAGTGTCATACTCCTAAAAGTCAAAGAATATTTTAAAGAAACTTTTTGTTTGAAAAAGCCTCTCGAATCCATGATCCAAATGTAGAAGCGAGCCAAGAGTGGAATGGTGCTTTCGAAAACCAAATAGGGGAAAAAAAAAAAGACTCAATTTATTCCAATGTTGGGAAAAGAAGGTTTGCTAACACTCTCTCCGTCAATTTACACATGTAGCATGTTAATGCAATGGATTGGCGGTTGTTTGGTAAACTTGGGGTCTTTCCCCAGCTTTAGGAATGGAGACGACGTGTGCCATTTGTCTTGTGTGTGTGGGAAGGTACCTTCAACCCAGATGAGGTTGTACAAGGCCCAGTAGAATCAGAGGGAGACGGGTGGAGGTGGCATATAAGCCGCAGTCCTCCACCCCCTGTACGCTCTGAAAGTCTCCGGTAATTGTGTCTTCTAGAAAAGGTTGTTGTAAGGGTGGTAAGCACCAGGGGATACAGAGAAGTTCGAAAGTCAGTCCAAATGGTGAGCCAAGCGGAGTATCTTTTTGTATCTGGAATCACTGAACCAAGCAGGAAAGTGATAGCCTAATTCGTCACCTACCTCATCCGGTATGGTAATCGCTTTATATATGTCAAGTAAGTGTTTGAGAACAATTGGCAGATCTGTGTGGTGCTTGAAGATTGTAAATAGAAGATAAAGATATGGAAGAGATGACGGGGGGGAGACATATTGTGGAAGTATTGCCTCCTGGTTCTCATGTTGATGCGACGAAAATGAAACGCAGCAGCTGTAAATAAGGTAAGGATGGAATGAGTAAGTGGCTGTTTGTAAGACTTGTAAAGCTTCCATTTTTTCGTGATTGAACTGGGTGAACTCCCAGAACACCACAGTGTTAAAGAATAATGCCATCGCTGCTAACGATGAATGCTGGTCTTGGCTAACCCTTATTTTATCGGTGAAGATATGCAAAGCTTCGAGAGATTTTCAGTGCGAGAAAGAAAGGCATTGCAATATTGTGTAGGAACAGATCTAGTCCATTTCAGACATATCCCCACTTTGAGTATAATTGCTGTTATGGGCCGAGGCTCAGGGAAGTAATAACTGGATAACGATCACTTCTACAGAGGCAAGCTTATCTCTCACATACACACCGGTTTAAGATAGAAATGTAACAAAGATGTATCTGCACAAGTCAGAGAAAGGGTGTCAAAGCATTCATAAGTTGAGAGTCCTGTTTTCAGAAATTTCAGAGAGAACTTTTATATATGAATTCAATCAGACAATCAGCAATTTAGGATGTAATAGGATCTCAACACAGCGGGTGATGGAAGCTGAAGTCCTCAAAAACAAGGAGAGGCTGCGGAAGTTGTCCAAAGAGATTGGCAAGATCTGCTTTGACGTATTCACAGCTTGGGGGGCCAGGTAGATGAACCTAACGTCAAGGTAGAGTCCAGGTAAATTTGTGCTGCTACAAATGCAAGTGTGGTAGAAGAGGTAGGAAAGAAAATGAAATTAATTAATGGAGAATCTGTTCACCTCTCTCGTTAGTTCCATGACATACAGCCATAAGTGGATCCACGTATCTTCAGGTTTGCTTAAAATTTTGGCCATAAACTTTTCTTGAAGGCAAATCGCGTTTGGACGATGATATTCTATCAATCTGGTTAACTCTTCGCTAGTTGGAATAATAGCCACGGCAGTTCCATTGTATGAATTGATTTGGAATCGTAACTGACAGTCTGTTTTGTTGGACAGAGATGGGCGTGAGTAAAGCTAATGTCGGGGACAAGTCATTACTTTAAACGTAGTTGGGTGGATTGTGTCCATATGGTAACAAATTTTTCTCCTGCGTGTTTTTTCTGCCTCTCGTCGGTCAAGCTAGAGCATAGTGCAGTTTTCCAGAATCTATTGTTCCAAGTTTCTAGAAAGTTCATTGGATGAAGGAGACAGTATGATGACCTTTGCAGATAGGGTAGCAAGGAGGAAGGTCGCAGGGGGTGAGATGGTCATCTCTGTAGCATGAGCATGTTGGATAAAGAGATCAGCAATACTTCTGGGAGTGTCCGCATTTCTGACACCGGAAACATTCTCAGATGTGGGATGTGTGGACAAACATCATAAATGGTGAAACCCATCTATATCATAATAGTGGGAAGCGGTATGAATAGAATTTGATTCAGTATTTACAGTCTTTGTTGGGAGAAATCTATACACATTGAGCGAACATTACCGAGTCGTCATCTATTAGTATTTTGAGTTATATTAATTACCCGTTTGAGCCAACCGGGTTAGCGGTACTATGCCTAGTGATGCATATATTATCCTACGCAAAAATCTTACGGTTCACTAATGTACTATAATAAGAAATCAATGGCTATTGTGTGATGCATGTTGTTCTAATATGTAACGAAAATATATATATATATATATTATTATTTATATATTATATAATATATATATTAATTACATAATTATTAAGAAAATATGAGAATTACGAATTATTCCTTTTTGATGTTATTTGTATTAATATGATGTACTATTACTATTTGCCTTAACTATAAAGGTGTACAAGGTTTTTAATGTCAATTTAGATAAAACTCTGGAAAATTATATATTACTACAATTATTCATTTATTATATATTATATAATAGTAACTGCTGTAACTAATTATCATTAACACTAGTAATTATAATTCATTATACGATTCTATAATTATTATTTAATGGCTTGATAAGCCATTATATATGCGTTCTTGAATTTGTAATAAGTGCATACGAAAGATAGATCACGAATCCATAGTGCGTCAAGGTCAAGTTATGACTTCAGATAGTGAGAGTATAATTTACCTCTTGTGAAGTGTATTTAGTGATAGTATTCATATATAAGTGAGACTTTGGTTCTAGGAATATAAGAAAATTAGAATTCATAATTAGTTATGTTAATATGTACAGATGGTATCAATCTGATGTGACTAGAGCGGCGTGTTATGGGTGTGAGTTACAGATTAATGTACAATTAGAGTGAATCAATCGTATTAACGAAATATGAGGTGTAAGAGAGTCAAAGGTGTTTACAAATCAGACAGAATAATTATGAAAGTATGGCGTAAAATGGAGCTTGGAATATGGATTATATAAAAGCACTGTAATTCTGTTATCACTATTTCGTGTATTTGGTCTAAGTTAGCGCGATGTATTCAAGAGTATGTAGAGCATATAGTGTAGGGATCCGACAGAGAATACTGGTAAGTAACTGAACGAAAAATTGATTGAGTCATAATACCATTACCATATATAATCACATTTTATATAGGAAAGTTCATGAGGAAACGAAAAAAGTTGAGTTTGCGCAGACCGAAATTAAAATTAAGACAGTGGTATATAGAGTGAATGGCGGGGAAATTTTGAGTTGGCATGGAGTGTACATGGTTGTCGTGAGCCCAGAGCACTGAGCCCGAGTAGACTGAGATGACCTACAAATCATTATCCTACTTGAGATGGTCTGTCTGAGTCACTCACTTGCAAAACACTCTAAGGGGAATCTATCTTCTTAACTGAGAGTCTCGCACTATATATGTGGTATAATATAATAATATTTACTAATGAATATGAAAGATATGGGCAAGTCAATATGAGGCTTGGCACATTTTTCACTTCTTATGAGAACTTGACTTGTCTATATACACACTGCTTATTAGTGCCTCTTTTCCGATGACTCCATTCCACACCCTTACCTCCCAGCTGGGAAGAAAGGAAGATGAAAAACAAAATATATTGTATAATGTCAGGACATGGTCATCATTTGGATCACTTCCTGAAGAATTCACTATCCCTATTTCGCGTTTTGTTGCTATATTATACCATCAATGGAGCATGAGAGTTCATTAATATTATTCTATGAGGTATGTCACTAAGCGGTTTTCAAGTAATAACAGGTACTAATTTTAATATTATAATTTATTAATAATATAATATCATAGTAATAAACAATGTAATATTAAATTTTATAATTATATTGTTATAATATCTATAAATATTTAACTTATATATATTTATATATAGCTTTATATGGATAAATTATATATATAATATATATATATTAATTATATATCAATTTAATATTCAAAGTAAAGTAAAAAATAATTTATTTAGCGCTCTCGCTTTTTGCTTTAGCCCTTATTGTTATTGGTAGAGTAAATAAAATAGCTTTGCAGGAGCGCGTACGTCACAGAGCCCTTATATATTCAATAAAGTATATTTATACGCACCTGTATATACTTATTATACGATTATTACTCAATTATAATTCAGGTGGAGCTATACTACACCTATACTGAACACATATTATTGCTTATTGTAGTTATTTCCGCATCACAAGTGACTTCGAGCACTCTAAAATATTATTATACGAGAGATCACATATGAACGAATACACTCTAGACACGGTTAGAGTTTAAGTTATATAAGTACAATATGAGAGAGTTTCAGTATTATTGCACAACATACAGTAGTTTAAAATCTAATTTTTGTTTATTATATAATAATTACGAACTAAGAACGTAACGATTTATAATTGTATATGATCTTATATCGTATTATTATGCATGAGCTAGAGACGTGTATTAAGACATCAGGAGGGATTGATTCGATACCACATCTATCCACCATATAGAGAATTCTGCCACCAGAGTTCTCTTTTCATATGAGGCTACTATCACAACTGGTGTCGTTTGCCAGGATACCGAGGAGTGAGATACTGCGCTCTGGGTAGGGTTTCCTTGTGAGTGATCCTCGGTATGGTATATGTGCTGTGCAATCGACAAAGAACCAGACGCGCTAAGCCTCCGACCTTCTATAGTTTTCGGCGGGAAAAGTATGAGTAAATGCATTTGTTATTTTGTAATAAACATGGTTGGTGAGACTCAGGCAATTAGGAGTGGCTCTCTCATGGTTCTACTGTTGGCACACAGATGAACATAGGGTTATTTGAGTCGAGCTGATGGCTCACGAATATGAGATCTAGGGTAAGCGTATTCGTTTATTTTTAGGATGTGAAAATGTCGCGGCAAGGAGCCCGCGAAGATCTTTCAGAACAGATGAGATGTATTATGTGTGTTATTTTTTTGCTAACGAGTTATTTCCTCTTCACCGTCACAATGTGGTAAAGAATTTGCCCCTTTTTTTGGGCTCACGTTGGACAATGTGGTATCAACACAACTAGCCATTTGACTTTTCGGTCATTGAGATTAATTCTGATAATTCGATTTCTCTCAACTGTTTGTCAGAGCTTCTGGATATTGTGGTGAGTTTTATTATACATATCTCCTCGGTGATGTGATTACGAAGATTGAGAAAGTTTGAATGATAAGGAAGAATGCAAAATCTGAACGCCGTATATATTGAGAAAGGCCCCGGTCGAGAGCGATTTTTTTTTAAATGACTTTAGGTTTTTGTTTTAGAATCTCTGTAAAATCTGTGGGAGTCGCAAGTGTAATTTGTCAACGCTGAGCTTGAAGAATTTGATATCTATTCACTTCTCTTAATAATCAGCCCTTTAGAGACTACGGTGTAGAGAAAAAATGTACGTAGTAGCTAGTTGGTAATCGAAAGATTGTGGGGGAGGATTTGTTGGAGGAGTTCTTATAACTTGTGATAAATGTCATGTGCAATGATTATTTCATCTACACTTCATACGTTAAAACTAGAACTTGAGATAAACCATTAAATAACCGGTTACTACTTTGTAATTAAAAAATTTTTTGGGTGGACACTAATATTAAGCATAAAAATTGTATTTCTAGAGTACTAGAGTCTATCGTATTCATTTGATTCTTTTAATAATATTGTTTTTAAATAATAATTTGTATTTAAAAATTTAAATTTTGCTTGAAAAATTAAAAGTTACCAACAAACTTTTAGAACTTTTTAGTGTGGAAATTAATTAGTATTTTTATCAATTACGAAGAAGATTATGATAGGAAGGTATAGCCTTGGAGAAAATACCCTCTGAGGGACAGATTTTGTGTAGTCAGAGTCACGATAGGTATATATATACAGTTCATACCCTGATAAATTAATTCCTGTGTGGTGAAATCGAGTTATAAATCACAGCTATCACAATTACCAATAAGTCGAGATACAGTGAGAATTAGAATATTTTTTTTGAGTGTGGATTCAAAGATGACTATTCTGCGTGAATGGGAGGATTATTTAGCCATTTATCATTTTAAATACAATAATTTTAGTGACTTGCAATATAGAATAACTTGAAGCACTGGGATCGGCTAAAGTGGTTGAGTAAAAGTTTCTATAAAAAAAATGAGAGTAAAGTAGCTCCGCACCTCGATTTCTCTTCAGAAACGACTCTTTTTAATAATATTTGGGGAGATTATATTAAATCAGAGTTTATTGACAAATTGCGTGAAAAAAAAAAAAAAAAAAGAAGTGAGAAAATAAGATTGACACATTCCGGGTTAGGGTGATTGCGAGTTATATTAGTTTACACGAGAACGAATTTTACCGCTAGGGTAAGTGGAGATAAAGTCACTCTTTGTGAATTGTTCTAATTTGGAAAATGAGATTTTACACATTTATTCTTACAATACAAATTAAAATTTTTAGTAAGAAAATTCTAATAATTAAACTAAAGCTGAGTTGGGTAAAATCATCAAATTCAAGAATCGCTAAAAAGTGTATGATAATTTTAAAGGTATTTGACTGTATTTTGTTTCCCGCTCGAAAGAGAGTAAACGGATTATTGTACTTCTTTGTTTTGGTGCGAACGAGAATAATATATAGTATGTGAATTTAGATTTTATATCAAGTGGAAGGGGCTGTGTATGGGATTACCTGGTCATTATATGAGTGGAATATATATCCTATTAATATATATATATTTATAATTTATATATATATATTAACCATTTATTAACTTCAGTGATTTCACCTAAAGTATGATCGAATACTTTTACACGTATATATAATAATTATATATAATATATAATTAATCTATATTAATATATATATAAATTGAGTATTTATTATAACGTTAAGTATTATAAGATTATATAAGTTTAGAGTTATTATATCAGGGTTTCACAACTAAAGAAATATTAGATATATAAAAGGATAGTTAAGTAAGGTAATCGTAAAAGAGGACCATTACGTATGTTACAATACTTGTGATATAACATGTGTATATATATATGATTATGCTGTCAGTGCAAGAGTCTAATAAATTATTTAGTAAATATAAATTTTTTATAAATTTAGAAATTGTTGAACCTCAGTTAAATATTGAGTACTTAGATATTCTATATTATTAATATTATATTTAAAAATTACTGTGAATTTTAAAATGTTGCAGTACTCATTTTGTTAGTTATAGTATTATGTATATATTTATTAGTTATGATTTTATTATAGCTATATAGAAGTCTATTATAGTTGTTTTTATGTGAGTCTATTATGAATGAATAGTTAAATGTATGATGCTGAGATGTAAATTACTAGTAAGTGATCAATCTTATTAGTATAGAGGAGAGAGCGATGAGAAAAAGGAACAAAGAGTCGTAATCAATATATGCACTTGATTAGGAATTTAAAATATATTAAAAATTATTAGTATATTAAAAATATTTATTATTGATTTAATAGATTTATATGTATGTTATATATTGAGATTTATATACGTGTTCATTAATAATACACACTCAGTTATTATTGATATATTGAGAGAATATATATTATTAGTACTTTAAGATTTTAATAATAAAGATGTTTGATGAATATATTATAATTATATGTTAGTAGGAGGATAAAGTATATTATAATAAAGTTTAATGAAGAATTCGGGTGAGGGAAGGAGAGAATAATGAGTGCCTATACATTGAAGCGGTAAAAATGATACGTCGGGGCCGTAAAAAGATCATAGATGAAAAATAAAGAGTGATCCTATACGAGGGCCGAAAATGTCGATAGCTCATTCTTGGATATTCAGAAATTTAATGCCGTCTTGAAGCCATTGACGAAATTATGAAAAGCTAAGCCGTTAAAATGGGTATAAAATAACTCTTCTATAGATTAATGATTATAATGAGTTAGAAAATTGCAGATCAAGCTCGGGCTCCTTTATACCGTTATACTGAAGATATAAGACTTGATTATAACGAACGGAGATTATGTGGTGGGATACAAAATAATCCGATAAATTTCCTAAGCAAATTATCTCATATTCTATATGATGAAAATGGAAGGATTGAAATCTGTTGTATGGGAGTGTTTAGACTAAAAAGCTGTGATACAAAAAGAATAATTATATATAACTAGGCGTTAAGATGTGTTGAAAGTTGAGGTGATGAGGTATATTATACGTGATGATTTATGACGAGCACAAGCATAGTGAGTAGATGGTGGGATATAAGAGTTAGATAAAAAGAGTCGCCACAGTAGAGAGGAGACTGTAAAAAATCTAGTATGGTATTCGAATTTTGTACTCATTATGAATTACTATATCGGAAATTTTTGAACGTCAAAAAAATTTTTTACTTTTTTGTGTTATTTCAAGCAAAAAAATTTTTAATAATATTTAAGGCGTAATGAAACAATATAAAATATAAGAGAAGAGAATACTGAAGTTTGGAAGTTGAGAGATATAAATTAAATATGATGAATAAGCATTGTTGGCTTAATGCTCTATGATAGGGATTGGAGAAAAGAAGCAGTATGATAGTTAATCTACTAAATAAAATAATAGAAGCGAGTGTTGTATCAGTGGGGAATGAATGGTGGGAATTGCTGGTTTGAGGTTTTACACCTGGGTTTTATCTTTATCAAGAATCAAGAAGTTGTGTCATTATAATTCTTACTAACTAAAACTGTTTTTATAACTGGAGCAACCTCTATAATCCCCGAATCTGAGTTGACAGTCCTCTTAACAGCATACGCAAAGTCTTTCACTACGCGAACCTAGTCTCTCTAAAAGGGGGAAGAGAAGAAGTTGTAGGATAAGTGAATGATGAAGATGAAATGAGAAAATGGTTTGATATAAATATTTAAGAACTTTCTTATAGAGGAGCTCGCGGATAAATTTAATGTACAGCCTGAGCGAGATTTTGAAGGTAAACTTTAATTTAAATATTATATAATAAGGCACGATGTTTTAATAACACTGCTCGGTATAGAATGCTAACACAGTCTTACACACAAGGATACTAGATTCGAAGGGTATAACGGGTGATAATGTTTTGTGTGCCTTAAAATAAAGTATTTAGTATATCCATACAGGATAATATGTAAATATATTAATACTGTACCTTGTCCGGTCGGCTTTCAGATTTTATTCCTAACGAACACTAGGAAGGAATGTACTGTATGATCGGAAATTCCACGATCAAAAACACAAATATCAAGAACACTCATTAATAATAAAATAGCTCATACTACCCTACTATGTAACAAGAAACAGTTAAGAAAATTACGAATTATATCAGTAAATATAATCTATCTAAATATAACGTATAAATAATATATATATATGTAGTTATTGTAAGGGAAAAATTTTGATCATATATGAAATATTACATAAAAAGTAGGGTAAGTATTGTAGGTGAGAATAATACACTATGATATTATAGCATAAAAAAAATCCTATATCTAAAAAAAAAAAAAAGAGTAGTTGGTTTAACAAGTAAACAAAAAAACAATTTATACATAAATAATATAAATAACAATGCATTGTTTTATTTGATCTCGTTTGCAACATGAAATTTGATATATAAAATTACCAATTTTACAGTGAGAATTAAAGTGATTATTTCCGTTCTATACTTTGGTTGAACTATATAAACAATATAATAATGGAATACCCTACAGGCGACGTCTTATCCTACGGAAAGCTTCACTAAGAAAGACGAGAATGAAATTACTATATTATTTGAGAAGTAATAGATTATAGGACGTTGAATAAAAAATTATACTATCTGATCATTGATTAATATTATCTATTCAGTCTATATAAAGTAATCAGTTCTGCGATTACGTAGCAGATCATGTTAGCGGACTATAACTCAAAAGCATAAATAAATGGAGGTGATAAGTACTATAAAAATAATATGTGAATACTATAAGTATTCTTAAGGGCTGGAGAGTTATAGTATATAACTTATTAGATAGAGAGTTAAGAGCTCTGAGATACGCTCTGATTAGCTATGTATTATAATTAACATACCAACAAGGCAAGTCGAAAATAGCCCGTATACCTATAATGATTCTTACTTAATAATTGACCAAAGCATGTTAATATTTAAGCTAAATATATAATTATAAATTATTATTATCATTGTTATAATTAATTAAAATAATAAGTAAATTGAACTTATAAAAATCTTAATTAATATATATAATTTAATTATACTTGTATAATTGACAAAATAATATTAATATAAGAGAAAGAAGTTAGGCATTAACCTGCAAGATATTTTAATTAGACAATATAGTCAAATTCTCATAAAAAGTGATAAATATTGAAAATAATGTCATATAAATAGTTTATCAATATGTGATTAATATTATACTTTACCCGTATTATAAGAGAAGTAGAATGAACAATTATTTCTAGTTAACTACGATTAGTACATATCTTAGTAAGTATAATCAGCATAATTTTCATATTATTAAATATTAAAATGTTAATGGTATAATTGCCTCAGGGCTCAGACCATTTGTTCAAAAGAAATAGTTTTGATTTGATTGAGAAAGTGTATTAAATTTTAGGTTTCCTGAGCAAAAAGTGAAACTTATGACCCTTTATTTTGAGTCACAAGGGTCAACATAGGTTAGAAATAACTATATATAGTACAAAAATTGACAGTTTAGTGAATACTCAAACTCGCAAAGGAATTTACTATCAAACGAATGAGCTATTGAAATTGTAGGTTTTTTCTCACAGAAATAATAAGCTCAAATATGGCTTAGCTAGCCAGATACGTGTCACCGAAGATCACTATACGGATGTTTTGCACATTAAGTACATAGTAGGAATTTACAATTATTAATAATATATAATGAATAAGTTAAATAAAGGTTTATTCAAGAGGATTCATAAATTTGTATAACCATTAAAAACCTAGTAGGACATTATTTGGTGGATCAATAAGAGATTTTAAAGAAGAATTTCAATTATGAAAAATTTTAAACTTATTAGATATAATATAATATTATATATATTAATTATAATATATATTTAATATAATATATATTAATTATACTATATATCTATTATTTATATATATATAATATATATAATCTTATATATATTATAATAATATATATAATATTAATATATATATATATATAATATTATAATATAAATATATATTATATATATATATAATTATATAATATTAATATATAATATATATATATACTGTATATATATAGTATATATAGTATATATATATTATGTATTAGTGATATATATAATATAATTATATAGTAATCAATAGACTATATCTATTATATATTAGTACCGATATATAGTATAAAG
>JABUQX010007877.1:0-2500 GCA_015478945.1 Trachelipus rathkii
AAGAGATAGTTCCGCGCACACCTCCTCAACTCCATTTCTTTTTCAGGTGGGTCCCATGTTATCTACCGGTCATTCTTCCGCTGCCATAACCGGGGCGGGCATGGGATCCTTGAGTCTAATGAACATCAGGAAAGGCTAGTGGACACCCAGCTGAATAATCAAACTTCCTTTGTATTGAGGGATTGTGCTTTCTGAGCAAGGCACCATTTATCTTTCCACTCTACGCTCTATGCTTTTAAAAGGCTAAGTGCTTTTTTACTCCGTGCTGGAAGAGCGCATTTGTTCAGTCGATTCCAAAAAGGGATACCGGTAATATCTTTCCAACCTGCTCGTCCTATAGCTCTAACTTACATTCGTGTCTAAAATCTTTGAAACGACTCTCCGTAATTCTCGTTTCCTGAATCATCAGGAATCTCAGTCCGCTGCTTCAGATTCATCCGTGTAGCATTCTCCACACTCGAGTGCAACATTGTGACATACTCTCGTATGCTCACTGACTTATGGTCGTCTGCCCATTAGGGACTAAAGATGGGGGGTCTTTGTTTGGTAGGCGCTGGACTTTATCAAGGGGGGGCCCCTTTTTTTTTTTTTTCAAGCGGGGGGTCCCCGGGGAATTTCCCCTTTGCTTCTTAAGGTTTCCCTTTCGTTTGTTTTTTTTTCCAGCTCATTGCTTACTCATGGCAAGTTATTCTTTCAGATCGTTCCCTTTCGGCTCTTGTGAATGGAGCAACGCTCTTCGCTCCTTTCCTATTTAATTGTGCATGCTTCTCAAGGTTCTGTCTATCCTCCAACTTTATTCCTACTTTCATCAACGATCCTTAGCTGCACGTTCCAACTCTGTTCAATTTTATGCCGATAACTCAACTCTAAATTCTTCCACTCATTTCATCAATCTCCTCTCGTTTGCAATCCTAGTTGCCTCTTTTTTGCAGCTTTCCCGATTCAATTTTGCCGACTGGACGGAATTTCTTGATGTGGTCACAGTAATCTTTGCGTTCAACTCTTTAAAAAACAACATCTTTACATCTCCCTGCTCAGAAACAATTCCCAACTTTCCTTTCTCCTTCAACAGTTTTAAGACCTTCTTAACCCTGTGAACATAAACATTCTTGGTCCGAATATAGACAACAAATTGCCATGGTAATTTCATATCGCAACGGTTGCAAAGGTTGCCTCAAGGAAACTGAGATTCCTGCTCAGATTGCGAGATATTTTTTTTTATTTTTTGCCGTCAGTTACTTTAGTTATATTAGTTATATCAGTTTTAATTATCCTCATTGTATAAAGTAGCTTTTCTTACACTGATATTGGGGTTTCTTCTCCGTAAAAACCTTTCTTTAAGATAGGGCTGAAGATAAACAGGCTAAGAGGTTAACAAACTGTCCCCTCTACTTCTTTAAGACTTCCTTGAAACTAATTTCTTCTGCTACGTGACAATGGCGCATTATCTCTTTTCTATGGGTATTACAACGTCTGGTGCTAGAGGGAGCTAACCTCTGGCATTTCTTCTCCACTGAATGGCCCTCGTAGCCCAAGAGGTGCATTGCTCTCACTGAATATTTTAGGAGTATTAGAGACTGGCCAAGGCTCATTCAATCGTGGTGCCGTCCTTCTTTACAGTCATATGCTTTTGGTAGAACTTCTTGGCCTCATCTGTTTTTTCCTGCTGTAGTTCAATCTTTCCCTCTATTTAAGACATGTCAATGCTCTACGGAAGGAATTGCGTTTAGGCATGGAATCCCCGTTGGATTACTTCCTTTTGTGTTTTTGCTCCCCATTCTTGAAGAAGGCGCCATGCCGTGAATGTGGTAACGAAAAAAAACAAAAAAAAAAAACGATCAATATCTGCTGGCACAAGAGGTTTTGTCGGTATTATTTTCTCTCTTATCTCCTCCTCTTAGTTATCGTGGTACCATATTTAGGCACTAGAAATTCACTTTAGGAAATGCATTGTTAACTTCGGAATAGTAACTTTTGCTTTACAGTCTTATGTGGAAGAAAAACTAAGATCCACTGTTAAAGTTTGGTGATCAACAATTTTTCACGTTTATAGCAGTGACTATTAAGCTCAAGCATAATATTGCTATATAATTAACAAAGTTACGTAACTTTTCATTTCATATCTTAGGTTAAAGTCTAAAAAATTCTTTTGCTAATTATATTTCTAAATGCTTAAAATTTTTATGAACGTTTATTTATTTCCTTTAAAATTGCATTCAAATCGAAATATTTCTGATAGTCTGATAAAGGAAAAACGAGTTTTTCAAAACATTTTAAACAGCTCATGATTGAAAGTGGAAGGAACACATTTTGCAATTTAATGAATCACAATGTATCTCTCTTTTGAATAAAAATTTTTCCATATATTAACATAAAATCCAATAAGATTATATAGCTAATTATATGCTAGCAATTGGATCATGCTAACGATAGAGAGATTGTTCTAATTGTCTGTAATTTTTAATTCCAAAACACATAATTACACGAGATTGCTTTCATC
>JABUQX010007877.1:7500-10000 GCA_015478945.1 Trachelipus rathkii
GAGTTCCATCGCAAATCACTGCTCTTAAAGTCTCTGTAGATCTTGTTCGTTCAATAATACCCAGAATTTCATTAAATACATCTCGAGATCTTCCTGAGTTAGGACTAACGTGATCGATGTAACATGCATCTGGAAATGACACTAGCACGTAATGTTCTTCTCTAACTTTTCTACGCACACCTCCAGTATCGACAAGTGTTTCATCTATTTTTCCATCGAAACCAATGCAGACCATACCTCTGTGTTGCAGCAAATGCTCCTCTGACTGTTTGTCTCTCCAGTATTTTCTTTGGCGTTGTAACTTACTTGGATCAACAACGTTTTTTGGTGACAGAAGTCCGAGGTCCTTGAGGGCAGCATTAACTATGAGACATGCATCTCTATTGCTCACATTTGTCCTCTCTAATGCTTTACACAACTCAGGATACTGGTTTCTATTTTGAGGGTGACATTCTTCCATTTCTTCTGATTCTAAGGAAAATGATTCTTCTAGCACATCACTCTCACTGCCTGATAATTCAACTGAACTTACACATTTTTGCGTATCTTTGTGTCTCATCTTACTTTCAAATGTCAACCGTTTCCTTTTCCTTTCCTGAAGTTTCATGTTTTTCTCTGTTCTTTCCTTGTCCACCTTTCCTATTATCATGCGTCTTGAAGTGTTTTGATCAAGCCAAAATTGCCATTCCAATACAGGGATTTTCTTTTCATTGGGACATTGACATTGATTACGTTCAACTATACCATTATGAACACACTTGCACGCGCTAATGTCGAAGAGACGAGAAAATGATTTTATTTTATCTTGATATGTTAGAGAAGATTGTTTATTTCTTGAATATTTCATCAAATCATTGACATTCACTATTAGTCTCTTCACTTTCACTATAACACTTTCAAATTCTATTGTTGGAATGCCTGCTTTATTGTATATGCCTTTAACTTCTGTTGCCACTAACTTTGCTAGATGAGTAACACTGGCATCTTTGTTGACTACTTGATGGAACTTGTAGGCTCTAAAAACATCCTCAGCCAGTGGTAGCTGATTTTCGACAAGTGGTTGTGGATAACCGAATATTGCATGCCTGTCTTTATGCCTTGTTGCACATGCCATGATACGTCTTGCAATAATAGTAATAAACACTGCACCCACAGGACTTATCTCAAACGTCGAATAGTCTGGATCTGAAATGAGACAGAAATAGCTCTCAATTAGTATTAAAACCAAATTTTGAAGAACAAAGCATATAAAATTCATAACTTAAAAATAGTAAAAAACGATGTCAAAACCCTTTTAAAAAAACTAAAGTTGGGCCCCCTAGACATTGAGTAAATGCAAAATGATTTTTTGTCCCACTACAGGGAAGCCAAGGAGCACCAATTTGACCATAGTAGTAGGATACCCATTCCGGACGAAAATGACCGCCAACTTAATTATATATATATATATATTATATACATATAATATATTATATATATATACTATATATATATATATATATAAATATATATATATATATATATATATATAATATATCTTATAATATATATAGTATGAAATATATATATATATATATATATATATTATATATATATATATATATATATATATATATATATATATATATATATATATATATTAATATATATATATATATATATATATATTTATATATAATATATCATTTATATTTACTATGTTTATATATACATATCTATATATCCATATAGTAAATATATATATATATATATATATATATATATATATATATATATCTAATATATAAATTATATATTATATATATATATATATATTATATATATATATATATATTATATATATATATATATATATATATATATATATATATATATATATATATATAATAATAATATACTATATATATATAGTGGAGTGAGGCCAGGGATGTGTTAATGTTCTTTTTGCTATTTATTTATTTATGGTTGGTGTGGTTCTATGAATTAAAGGTAGGGGTGGGTAGGTTTTATGGACTTAGAACAGGCCTGTAACAGTATTAATAGCGAATTTATGTGCAGGTTTTAGTGATATTTGAAATTGGTAGTAAACTTTTGAATCAAAAGTATGTATGTCGATAGAAAGCTTGTGTAGAATAAATGGAGTTTGGGACCTAAACTGGTTTAAAATATTAGTAGTTGATTGAGGGTAGGATGGCGTTATAAATGATTTCCTTCTTCTATTGTGTATTTCTAAATAGATTCGGGGTTGAAAATATGGAGGTAGGGGTGTTAGACTGATGGAGAATGGAGATTGCCCTGCTTATCGTACGCTGATGATTTAGTTTTTTATTTGTGGTGAATCTGAAAAAAATTTCAGAGAATTAGTAGGCTAACTTTTCAGGATGTGTAAAAGAAGGGATTTGACAGGTTTTTTTTTCAGATAGGTGTATGGTGATGGTAGTGAGTAAGGAGAGTTCGAGGTGTGAAATCATATTGGATGGTGAGCAATTGAAACAATTAT
>JABUQX010007877.1:15000-17500 GCA_015478945.1 Trachelipus rathkii
CGTTTAGAGCGTTTGCGACGTTTACGTTGAACAGTTTTCCATTCACCTTTCTCGGAAGTGCAGGAAGCATTAGAAAGAGAATGGGTCATCGCATCGAGCTCCATTTGGGAGCTGTTATCCAATTCATCTTCTAGGGTATAGAATCCCTTAGAGAGGGCTGATAAAGGAAACTCGGGAGAAGAGTTATAGGAAGAATCAGAGGAACTAAAACTGTCTTGTAGACTATTAGATGATTGGTTGGTGAGTTGTTCATTAGTTGGGATTGTTTGGGTACAGTCTATTAAAGCCTTTGCATTTGTCTCAGAAGTAGACTTATGGCGAGGTCTCTTCTGAGTTGCATTTTTTACATCTGGGGTTACTGTGTTATTGTTTAAGAATTCGGTTGCTCTATATTTTAACGAATAATCTTTAACTTGGCGACTGTTCTTTTCTGTGTGTTTTAAAACATCTTTACCAGGGGTTTTAGTAATAGTGGGAGGCGAATTAAGGGACAAAGAGACCGTCCTCTTGCATAAGTTTGGTGAACCAATTTGGTGAGTATGGGACAGTGTGTCTTGGCAGGAAGTGTTTTCCAAATTTTGTATTGGATGAGCTAGCTTAGTTTCATTGGTAGCTTGTTGAGAGTTAATGCTCAGGATAGGCTTGTTGATGGCTCTTTGGACGGGAGATTGAATCAAGGGCTGCTTTTGTGCTCTTTCAGAAGTTGGTAGTGTGGGCAGTACAGGTAGACTGGTTGCAGTACTTGCCTGAGTTTCAACGGAATTTAAGAGAGGAGTTCTATTAGGATAGGGTTGTGTTGGCGGATTAACACGTGGAGGCGTGGGGGTAGCTGTAATTGTGGCGTAAGATTGATTTTGATTTGTCTGATATTTTTCATTGAGCTGGCGTATAGCATCTCTCCTGCTCAATTTATGTATAGTACATAGCTCTAAAACCTCCTGTTCAAACAGGTAAGACGGGCATTTGAAAGAGGAAGCACTGTGGGGTCCTTTACAGTTTCTGCAGTTAGGGGTATTTTCACATGGAGTGTGAAATAATTCTCCGCAGATTGGGCATATGTCTTCCTGTCCCCTACAGTATTTTCGGGGATGACCAAACCGTTGACATTTGAAGCAACGTCTGGGTCGAGGGATAAACGTGCGAACACTGTAACTTGTGAACCCTATTTTTACCTTTGTAGGTGGATAAGGGGTGTTAAAGGTCAGTAGTAAACGGGGGTTTGGTTTGTCAGGAGTTTCCCGGCGAGGGGGAAATCTATAAATGTTTGTGACGGAAAATCTTTTCTGTTGGAGTTCTTCCAAAATGACAGCTGTGTCTTCGTCTCTCTGAATAGGACAATAAATAGTGCCTTTAGATGTGTTTCTTATGTCATCAGGAGTAGAAATAATAGGAACATCTCCAAGAGACGTTAAGGATGACAGAATGGAACTTTGATTTCGGTTAGCAGCTTTTACGAGAATGGACCCATTCCTCATCAATGTGACTGGAGGGTCTTCAACTCCTAGGGCTTTTTCGAGTGCCCTACTGAGAGGAATGGTTCTGTGCTCAGTAAGAGTTTTGGAGGTAGTGGATCGCAGTATGTAATACATCGGGAATGACATGTCTGCTGACATTCCTGGAGGGGGTGCAGCGTATGGAGTAAACGAATGAGTACGACTATTACGGGGGGCACCTTTACGGGATTGCCCGGGCCGTGGGGGCACCTGAGGTGTTCGGGGTTTGCTGGTCGACGAATCGATGAAATTTTGCGAAAGACCCTCAGGGTAGTAGAAGAAGAAAGCAAATTATAGGTACCAGGTCTAGAAGTAGTAGGGACCGTGGTAGGGCCAGGCTGGGAAGCTGGCAGATGGTTCAGCTCACCTTTATTTAAGAACGTTTTTTCTTTTAAGGACTTTTCCATATAAGATTTAACCACAAGCTTCGTCACCATGAATGAGCACTATAGCAATAAAGCAAATGAGACATAAAAGCAAATAACAGGATGGGCTGGAAAGGCGTATATTTCATAAGGAAGGGTAATCCTTCTCTCCACAGCAGGTCACAGTCCAGAGACCCACACAACCACCCGGACCCCACCCCGTAGGGTGGGCTGTGGATGTGGCCTCGGAAGATCCTCCCGAAACTTTACGTGGGGTCCCATCCGTGTACCACACGGCACCTATAGTCTTCGCGCAAAGTCCGAGATTATACACCAAAGTGCAGAACAGCCTCCTCGCCGGTTAGCTCGAGGTTCGGGTTCCCTACAATTGGCGGCCCGGTCAGAGGTGAGCGTAAATGACGCGGTTTTTTCAACTGTACCCTCATCCACGGGGAAGGAAGTGCGGGGTGAATTTGCTGAAACCGTGCAGAGATAAAGGTACCACATATACAAGTAATTAAAGGGAGTTAAGGGTGGAAAAAAAAAAATTAAACTGTGATAACAGAGGTGGATTAAAGAACGGAAAATTTATCGAAAAATGAGGGAAAGAAAAGAAGGTTGGAAGAAAGGTCAGTTGTAAAT
>JABUQX010007877.1:25000-27500 GCA_015478945.1 Trachelipus rathkii
ATAATATATATATATATATATATATATATATACTATATATATTATAATATATAATATATATATATATATATATTATAATATATATTATATATATATATATATATAAATATATATATTATAATTATATAGTATAAATTATTACCTATTTATATGAATCTCTAGTGGTCACTTAATTGTTTAAATGTTTACTTACTATTTTGAAATCGCCGTTGCTGTCTTGCATTTTGAGACGCAAATGTATTAATAACCACTCTGATGTCAATTTGTTTTGCAATGTTGCATTTACACTTAAAATACTAAGTCCACTTAAGCTCTCCTGTGACATTGTAGAACGTAAGTAATTTTTATCAATTGTTAACTTAGAAATTGTCCGCTCGGCTGTTGCAATCTGAAAGTTACAGGTAAAGTGTCAATAACAGCAAAAACCGCGGTGTCAAACAGATCTCGTATACTAGTACGCAATGATATAGTTGCAAATGAATAATAAATCTACCAAATCTCTTATTGAGTTCTTGATCTATATGTCTTTCCATAAGAGTCACTTCGAAAGCTTTGAATTGGCAGAAGGAAAGTTTTCTGTGGATTTTCTCTATATTCGTATAACAAAATTTCAGCTTTTTTTCTGCAATTCTTCATTTGTTGATGTTGAAAGAAATTCTGGAGTCAGCGTTATAAAGAGACTAGACAAATGGTCCATACTTTCAAATCTTTTTTTTAATTGGACAATAATTGTGTCCAATGTTCGGTAAAATACAGCAGTTTGATAATACCTCAACGGATCTAATAAACGCTCATCCTGGACTAACTCATCAAAATGACGTTTAGTTCTACGAACTCTATGATCTGGAAAAATGGCATCAAGACACCATTGTTGGGCAACAGCAGAAGCAGTTGCCATAGTATCTTCAAAATTATTTCTTAAATGTGAAAGGCTATTAATAGCGTTATGAAGTACAGTAGTTTCTTTTGATAGATCAGCGTTACTGTTCTGGAGAAATTTCGAAACCAAGTTAAGAGATTCTAGTATTAATGTATGAAAAACGACCTGGAAAACAAATTCAAAATTTTCCATGTGTTTTTTCAATCCATTTGTCTTTGCTCTTTCATCGAGTTTTGTAGATTGCAGAACCAATTTGAATAAAACTGAAACCACGGGCACGGGCCCCCACATGCACCGGGCCCTCCCGCATTGCAGGCCTTGCGGTCCCGTAAGTTACGCCACTGTAATAATGGACCTATGGCTCAAGAACTTGCTTCTAGATTTAAAAAATCATCAAGAAAATGGATTGCAGAGTCTATGTTTCTTTCATTTTCAATATGTTTAACAGCAATTACTTTCACTAATAATAAGGATTGCAATATAGTACTTAATGAAAGAGTGAAGGCTAATAAAGTTGATCATAAATAAACTGATAACGAATTCACTCGCGATTACAGACTTCAAAAGATTTGAGATTTCTGAAAAAGGTTCAAACTCGCGAGCTATCTCGGGCTCCTCTAAAGGCTTCAACAATTCCTTTAAAAGCTTTTCTAAATCGTACAATCCACCGTAACTTACCACCCACCTTGTTTCACATATTCGTGTTTGTTTTGCTCATTTAATCTCTGGTGAAAACTTCTTCTAACAAAATACAGCAGCTGTCCGCCTTAGTGACCTAAAATAGCGCCCAGTTGTTTTCACTGTGTCAATAGTTTCTAATGTGTTGTACTCCATATGAATGTAAACAGCAAATATATATACAATCCCACTTTATATTTGATAGTTTGAACACCTCTTAAACTTTCTTCATTGCTGCTAGTTGTCCATTCAGAATGGCATTGCTAATTTCAACCCTCGCAGTAATGCCTTCGCTAGAGATTCTCCTTCTGTGCTTTCAACAGACGCTAAACTTAAAATATCTTCACGACCCACAGATAGGTTTTCTCACATTTATTAAAATATATTCTTCGCTTGCTTTCATTATTTTTTTTATTATTTTTATAAATTAAAGTTAAGAAAATCAAGTCATCAAAAACCTTTGATGGTTTAAATAATTTCGGTGTGGGGGGGGGGGCTGAGGGATAAGACCCCTTGACCTGAAACTATCTACAGCCTTGATTTTCACCAAGTATGCAACGTCATACAGCATTGAAGGTTCCTCAATTAAGTTGCTAAATTCTGTAATTATAGATGCGAAGCCAAAAAAAAGTATGGTAATTAAAACTTTACATTGTTAGCTATTCTAAATATACATTAATAATAATAAAAAAAATCTTTTTCAAAGAAAAAATGACATAATTTGAGTTTGCTGAATTTTTATTTTAGAAAGTATATAATTAATATTGTGTCTATATTTCTCAATGATCATTTATTTTGTGTTTGTGCTTGTGAACATGTGTGCGTATATGTGTACGTAAATTCTCGGCTGCAATTTTTTTTTTAAGTTTTCTTACAATCAGGATATTTAACATTTGCTGCAACATAAAAGAAATGGTCTTTTTATATAAAATATATAAATGT
>JABUQX010007877.1:42500-47500 GCA_015478945.1 Trachelipus rathkii
ACATAAGGTCTTAACATATTGAACATTATTATATTTTAAAAAAGAAGTTACATAATGATTACTAAACATAAAATCTAAATGCAGAGAGTCAAGGAAATATACAACATTATTTTTATTCTTATACACGGCTATCCAGTGACCATAGCTCGAAACATCCCGATGAGAAGTGTTGAAGATAAGTCCAGAGTCGGTATCCAATTTCACAGAACCGAGTTCATTACACGCGAATACACCTAAAAATCTTCTTTCGTTTATAAAGGCATTTAATATTTCTTCTTCATTCATCTTTAATAATTCAAGAGTATATTTCGTACTCTGTCAATCTCGATGATTTGAGGATGTTCCAAATACACCAGAACTGAGATCGAGGATGTCAAACTTTGTCCAAATTTGAGACTTAACCCTAATGTGCCTTTTCTTAGGATATTGAGATGATAAGCATTACAAGCTGAAAGATCAGCTGTGAGATCGTAGGCATATAAATTACTGTTTTCAGCATAAGTCTTGAGATCAACACCTGTACCGTTATCGCTGCAAGATACAGTATTGGCAAATAAATCGTAAAAAGGACGCGAACATTGAGAATGTGAACCTTCGTATATCATCTCATAATCACGACCGTATGGTTGACCATTCACATGCAAACTGATACCTCTAAGACCGAAATGGGTAAATTTAAAGGCAGACTTCTCATAGTTTCCAGAATAGGCATCGTGTTCTACAATTCCTATTATTACCTTCTGAGGTAAGCTGCCATTGACGATGTTAGGTATATTAATACTTGATAATCCTTGGGTAAAGTTAAAAATTTTAGTCTCAATTCTCTTGATTGGATATTTTGCTGTATCAGTTAAAAGAGATTTCTCTATTTCCATATGTTTAAAGGGAGATAATTTCACTTTACGTACATAGAGATAAGCATCCAGTAATTTGAAAATAGGCTTTGGAGCGGAAGTTGTAGCTGTAGCGTTGCTTTGAACATTAAGCGCAAATTGAGGAGTAGATCTAGTTAACCTGATGCGGGTGTCCACTGATGGTAGAATAAGTCTTTCCTGAGAGAATATATCACCGTTTACACGTCCATAATATTCGTAAGTGTTATTTTTAGATTTAGCAGCATTGTCCCTATGTTTCTCTACATCTTTTAAATTGTAATACCCACATGATTGTAAATGGGACTGTTTAGCATCATCTGAATAATTTAGCAAAGTCTCAATATAACTTCGATAAGGGTAACTTGCAGCTGATGCTCCTAGAGATGTTTCATTTAAAAACACCTCAAGTTGATTGAAACATGTATACAGGAAATTTGTCTCGGTGGATACTATGTGGTCGGTGTCTGTGAGATTTGAACCATCTTCGTTTACTAACTTAGTCTTCAGATATAAAAACACATTCGAAGGATCAAGATATTGGTCAGAAGTGCCAGGGATGTTGAATTCGAGAGGTACATCTGTATTTGTGATTGCGTGAACGGGGTTAATACTAATAAAATTGGATTCACTCACACTGATCTGTGTAGGATTCACAGAAAAGAGATCCAATTCGCTCTTACAACAGTCGGGGCTGGAGGGATGGAGGAAATGCATCTTGCTACTACAATCGCTTGACGTATAATGAGGAGAGGTATGTTTAAACATTCCTTATATACGAAATAGATGCAGGTTATTATTATTTATGTAAAAAAGTTACCACCTTATCACTGATATTAGAGAGCAAACACATCAATACACTTTTTCTTTAGTGGCCCTTTATTATTCCTCTTTAATGGTTTTTTACGACCACCTACACCTTGACCAGTCATCTTACGTCGTATTTTTCGTTTAACATCGTCTAACATTTCATCTGAAACATCAGCTATGCGGCGTTTTACAGCACTACGAGGGTCGACACCCCCCATAATATCCTGGATTGTGTTTATTCCTGTTCTGGCCGCTTTTTTAGCAATGTATTTACCTCCTGATTTAAACAGGGGAATAGCTCTACGAAATAACGAAGCAAAAAATCCTCCTAAACCATATCCCCTCTGCATTCTTGATCCCCTGAAGACTCTTTCTCTTTCCATTATTATTATTATTTACCGGAGCTTCTTTCTTATGTGTACTTTACACACTGCTGTCCCATTTGTGAATGGGTATGGTTTGCCTTCGACGTCTCTTATATAAACGCGAACTGAACTCAGCTGGGTCTTACTCATAGGTAAGTAGTGAACATTAGGAAAGCTAATAACTTTACTATCTTTAGGAAAATGAACTACTCTTAACAAAGAGGCTTTAGTATTCCCTACATACTGATGGTCTACAATATCTGTATAAACATAGGCCATACCTGGATCTTGAAACATCTTAGTAGGCAAGCATACAAAATGTAATGAACTCTTGGTGTCATTTTTTGAGACATACTCTTCCATCGTTGGTATATAACGCATTAGATCCTTTAGAGATGGTTTGATATTATTTCCCGATATTTTGTATACATGTGAGTAACAACAATTACGAAACCAGACTGAAGGGCGGAACATAAATAAACTTATATCTTTCAGGTTCACATTAGATTGAGATTTTAAAGTGATTAACACGTTATCTTCGTTAGCGGATTTATTAACAAGAAACACTAAATCTTTACATATTTGACTTTCTTCAAATTTTTTGTTTAAGTCTATGAACACATCAGTAACCGATTTATAGAGACCGTGCTCTAATAAATAATTTTCAACGAAATATTCATTGGTGCCTCGTTTGATGGATGCAATATTAGGTTTACTTTTTAATACATTTTTAACATTATCAACATTTCTAAATATCGTAAAAGCCACATATGAAACAGGCATATTCTCTATATCGGCGTCGAGAATTATTTCACTTAATCCTGCTTCATATATTTCTCGATCAAAAGTTATAGTGTTCAATAATTGGGTTGTATAGTCTGATATTTTATTTTCCGGATATAGATCCATAGAAGCCGATGAAGGCAGCGTTAAATAGAAATGATCTTCACTCTCCATGTTCACAAAGTAAACTGATCAATGTTTCTTAATTTCACTAGCATTTATATAACTATTAAACTTCGCTGGGTAACCTACCCATTTGACAAGATACTGTTTATTTTTTCCTTTTCCTTTAGATCCTAATATTTTTTCTATTTTATATTCATTACTCTTAGGATCAAACCGTATTTTCTGTATTTCTTGTTTATAGAACCCTCCTTTTATTTGTTCGCCATCTAAATCCTCAAGATAGTATAATTTTAACCCATCTCTTGGAATTCTCTGATTGTATCTACTTTAAAAACTTCTCTTGACCATCCTGCTTCATACCCTTTTCTGAAATTTTCATCTGACCTAGACACTCTCACATAATCTCCTACTTTAATGCCTGTGTTATCTTTAATTTTGCGAACGAGGCAACTCTGTACAGAAGGTTTTGTTTTCACCATCTCTAGAGGGGTCTTCTTAATTGTTCTATGATAAGACCTATTATAAGAATAAGCCAAGTCTTGCAGTATATCTATATATTTAAATGTATTCATTTTCGTGAAATACCTATGCATTCTTTCTTTTATAGTTCTTTGTACTCTTTCCACTATTGCAGCTTTATTAACTGAGTACGTATTGTAGTACCCAATATCATACTCTGTAACTATTTCTTGAAACTCTTTACCTAAAAATTCTGTACCTTTATCTGTCCACATCATTTGAGGATATCTATTATCCTCATTTATAATTTCTCTGACTGCAGCAGCTACAGTCTTTGATTTTTTATCCTTTAAAACCTTTAACCATAAGTATCTGGAATATACATCTATTACAAAAAGAATGTATTGATACCCTTCATTGTAAACTTTATATTTTATCATTTCAGTCAAATCAAGTTGCCATACATTATCTAAGTGAGGGGCTATAGTTTTTCGTGTTGGAAATTTTTTCCGTATAGGTTTATGCAGAGTAAAAGCATCCTCCCCTTGTAAATAATTTTTCAGTTCCTTTTTATTAATATGAGGAAACTTTGAAGCGAACCTTGAAAAGCCTCCATAACTGTAAGGCTGTTTCACATCAAAGTAATATTTATCGACCGCGTCCTTAGCCTCCATGCCTCACAATGACATTATAAATAAAAAACATATTCATTTATACTGATAGGGGATATAAAAACCGAATGTCGATATGAAATATTTTATTTTTAATTACAAAATAATATTAACTATATTAAATTACAAGTCTAAAATTACAAACAATACAATCATATAAAAAGTACAATAAATAATTAGGAACTAATCCATTTTGAAGCGAAGATCGGTTTTTTTCTTATTCTTCCTGCACTTGAACGTAATGTACTTCTACTTAGCATCTTTAATCTATCCGATGCAAAAGAAGTACCAGCGGGACTCACGTCAGGTCTAGGAGCCATTGGAATATTATCCAGTTCCGTTAATCTTTGTTTATTCTGGATTAAAGTTCTCGGGAAATTAATAGTTTGAAGTTCTTGTTTGATCCTGTTCCATCCTGCCACAGGAGCCTTCTTCCAATCACGTGAGAGATCAGATATCAAGTCAACAATATTCGATCCTGCTATTGTTTCTCCGTCAATAATGATTTGACCGAGTTCATTCCAAGTAAGCTGATCTTTTAAAATCTTATATAGAGCTAAACCCGTTTTCTTATTCCTCATTGGTAAGCTTTCCTTGAGTATATGTTTAAAATTATCTTCTCTTTTCACTTCAATCTTAGTATCTGGTGCTGGAGCTGAATCTTCCTTAGGTGAATTTAGTAAAACTTTTAGATCTACTAATTTTTGTATAGCATTTTGATATAGGATTCTTTTTTCATGAATGTTAACATCAGAGTTTAATATATGATGCAGTTCCTTCTCGTAATTATTTATCTGTTCAACTTGCGGATCATATAAACTCAAAGGCTGCTGTTGAATCAATGGTTGATAAGGGTTATAACCGATCTGTTGCAGTTGAGGCTGTTCGAACTGTTGTTGTTGTTGTTGTTGTTG
>JABUQX010007877.1:50000-57500 GCA_015478945.1 Trachelipus rathkii
TTTTTTTTTTTTTTTTTTTTTTTTTTTTTTATCGATGATACATCATAAGAAAGATGTATACAAGTTTCGTCTTTCTATGTTAATATCTCAGGTTTTTTGGGGCTGGGGCCTCCCCCTTTGTGGTATACTGTTTATTTATCTCCATATTATGATGTGGGTACCTTATATGAAGGGTGTAATTACGCAAGTTTAATAGTTCCTAGTGTCAATATTCAGGTTTTTTGGGGATTCGCCCCTCTGGGGAACCCCCTTTGGGGTGTAAAGCGGGTTATTTAAACTCCTATATGATGTGGGTACCGTTATATGAAGGGTGTATCCAGTTTAGGTCCTTACGTCAATATTTCAGTTTTGTGGGGCTGGAGACCCCCCCTTGGGGTGTACGGTTATTTAACTCCATATATGATGTGGGTACCTTATATGAAGGGTGTATACCAAATTTCAACCTTCTATGACCATTTCCAGATTTTGGGGCTCAGCCCCATCACACGTTGGGCGTAGCGGTGCGGTGCGGTGCGGTGCGCTGCGGGGCCACAACCGGTGCGGGAATATACACGTCAATAAAAAATAATATTCGGTAATTAAACATTTATTTATTTATTTATTTATTTATTTATTTATTTATTTATTTATTTATTTATTTATTTATTTATTAATTACTTTATTCGATCTACTTCTTTATTTTATTATTTCCACCTCCTCCTTCCTCCATCTTCTCTTCGATAAAAGGCCGGAAATTTACTTCCGGTTTTACTTCCGGTTTCGGGCGGTCGATCGTTTACTTCCGGTTTTACTTCCGGCATCCAATATCATCGCTCTTACACTACTAATAGTTATATATATAATATATTATAAATATTATATATATATATATAATATATATAATAATATATATATATATTATATATATATATATATATATATATATATAAATATATAATATATAGAAATAGATATATATTTAAATAATATATTTATATAATATGGATATAAGTAGATTAAATACAACCTGTATAGATATAATATATATATATGTATATATATTATATATATATTATATTATATATATATATCAATATATCATATAATCTATTATTATTTATTATTATTTTATTATTATTATTATTATTATTATTATATTATTATTATTATTATTATTATTATTAATTATTATTATTATTATTATTATTGTTATTATTATTGATTATTACTAAATTATTATTATTGATTATATTATTATTATTATATTAATTATATTATTATTATTATTATTATTATTATTATTATTATTATTATTATTATTATTATTATTATTATTATTATTATTATTATTATTATTATTATTATTATTATTATTATTATTATTTTATGATTTAATTCTATTTCCGTATTAGAAAATCTGAGAAGAAATAAATTCATCCCTTCAAAATTTTCAAGAATTTTTTTTGAAAATACTAAAAAAAAAAAACTAAAAAAAAACTAAAAAGAAAAACACTGTAAATTACAGAACAAAAGAAGATAATGTAAGAAGTCACTTGGAACACCCTTCACGTTGACAGAAAAATGAATAAAAATGGTTACCTGCTTCCTCTTCTTTTAATGAAGTGATGACAGGCCAAGGAAGGAGACCGTACTTAAGTTTTATTTGACAGATTTTCCCCATAGTCTTTTATTGGTTTTAAGGGGTACCTCCTGGGTTGCCTCTCTTTCACGAAACTTTTATTGTTTTACAAAAATTTTAAAAATTATTAAATGTTTCTATTTTTAGTTATCATATTAATTATCCATTTATATTTTTAAAAACAAAAACATCAACGGAGTTTTAATAAAAACATTAATTGAGTTTTAATAAAAACATTAAATGAGTTTTAATAAAAACAATAACCGAGTTATAACAAATGTACATTAAAACAATCTTATTACGTGAGATAATCAATACACAATCGAATTGAGGAAGCTTCGGACTCGATATTCGACAACTACAATCTGAGACGAAGGAAAGGAAGAAACTAAGATACTTCCAGTCCTCAAACAGGAAGTCGCAAGCAGATAGTGAAAGGTCAGCAAAGGTTAAAAAGATTCGCGAATGTAATAATAAAACGGAATTCAATGAATGAGAGAGAAAGAGATATAGCGTTACATATTCAACGATGAGAGAAGTAACAACTGATTGTTACGTAACTTTGGCTTTTAAGATGGACTTTAAAGGTCACGCTATAAAACAGGTGTTTAAAAACATGTGTAGAAAAAAATGTTTGCGATTCGAGAGATTATAAATTAAAAAATACACTAAAGTAAATTCTTTTCTTTATATATTGGGATATTGTTTGTTTATATGCATGTGAATATAGTAGAAAATTCTCTCTCTCTCTCTCTCTCTCTCTCTCTCTCTCTCTCTCTCTCTCTCTATATATATATATATATATATATATATATTATATATAATATATATATATAATATATATATATTATATAATATATATATATATATAATATATATATATATATAATATATATATATATTATATATATATATATATTATATATATATATATACCTTATATTATATATATATTATATATATATATATATATATATATATATATATATTATATATATATATATATATATATATATATATATATATATATATACTATATAATATATATATATATATATATATATATATATAATATATATATATATATAATATATATATTGACGTAGCAAGGAGGCTGTAGGCGTAGTACCACCCACAAAAAAGACTATTATGCTAAAATATAAAAATATAATCTAATAAGAATCAAGCCATAAATAAATTATATATATATATATATATATATATATATATATATTATATATTATATTATATATATATATATATATATTATATATATATATATATATATATATATATATATATATATATAATATATATATATTTATATATATATATATATATATATATATATATATATATTATATTATATATTATATATATATATATATATATATATATATAATATGATATATATATATATATATATATATATATATTATATATAATATATATATATAAAGAACAAGGAGAGATACTAATTTTTTAAGGTATAATCTACTAGGGGGAGAAAATTGATCTTTAGATCAGGGGGGCGTGTGTGGAGTTTTGGAGCTTCACACTATTAAAAGACTATATATATAAGAAGTATAGCATTGAAGTTGTTGTAGTACTAAATAAATAGTTAATTAAGAAGGTTGTTTGATAGTCTTGCTTACAAGCTAGCCGGGCCATTTTTAAAAAAAAAAAAAAAAAAAAAAAAAATGAACAACTTAAAGATTTCCGATTTAGTAAAGAACTTTAATGGAGAAGAAGATATTGATGAGTGGATCATAAAGTTTAACCTAATAAAAGATTTGAATAATATTAAAAATGAAGAAAAAATTCTGCCTATGTTTTTAGAAGGAAAGGCATTGACAGTATATACTCAACTAAATGAAGATGCAAAGAAAAGCGGTAACGTTATAAAGCAGAAACTAAGAGAAGCCTTCGGGGAGGATCCATTCAATGCTTACTCAAGATTAATTAACAAAAAGTGGAGAGGAGAATCAGCAGATGTATTTATGATGGAGATACAAAAAATTGCAAAAACAATAGGGATTAAAGATGATTTAATGATTAAGCATGCGTTTATAAATGGAATGCCGGAATATATATGCAAGGAATTAAGGAAATTAAGAGACATTAAGGAAATAGAAATTGAAAAATTAATCGAACAAACAAGAGTATTGATTGGATTAAATGAGTACAAATGTTTGAGCAATAGATCAGGAATAAATAATGATCTAGTTAGAAATAATGATAAGGGATATTATCATTATCAAGAGGAGAGAAAATTTAGAAATTTTAATGACGAATATTATAGAGATAGATACAATAAATTTAGAGAAAATTGGAATTGGAATAAAAAAGAATGTAGGACATGCGGAAGATTAGGTCACGTCTCAAGAGATTGTTGGAAGGGTAATTCTAAAAAGTGGGAAAATAATAAAAATATTCAGGGAAACGAAGAAGATGGAGCTTATTTGCCGGAGGTAGCTTCATCAAGAAACTGAATATAGAATCCGGTGAATTACCTGTAATTAAGGTGTTAATAAACGGTAAAGAATGTAACGCACTTATTGATACAGGGTGCAATAAATCTCTTATTAGTAAAAAGATTGGAGGAGTTGGATTAGGAGATGTATGCGTGAAGGGGTTCGATGGTAAAATAATTAACACGATGGGGAGAAAAAAATATAATATTTTGTTGAACAACAAGGAAATTGAAACTGAAATGTTAATATTAAACGAAATTATAGAGGATATTGATGTTATTCTAGGAATGGATATATTAACAAAATTTGGAGAAATTATTATAGGAAAAGATGGTTTGAAATTCGTAGAAAATAAATGTGGTTTGCTAAGTGTTGATAATAATAAAGAACTAGTAGAAAAAAATGATGATATTATTATTGACGATAAAGACTTTGTGGGGTGGTTTAACGGCGATTTCTGGACAGTAAAATGGAAATGGAAAGACAAAGAACCTAAATTAACAAATAGAGTTAGTTGTTATCAAAACACTATAAAAGAAGGAATGAAGGAGAAGTTTGATGAAGAAATAATTGAATGGATAAAAGATGGAATTTTGGTACCATATAATGGAAAGGTGAATGGAATAATACCTTTAATGGCCGTGAATCAGGAAATAAAAAATAAGGTAAGGCCAGTGATGGATTTTAGGGAAATGAATAATTATACGGAATGTCATACTGGTGATGGGGTAAATATATGTGATGAAACGTTGAGGGAATGGAGGAAAATAAAAGGGAAAACAAAACTAGTAGACTTGAAGGCAGCATATTTACAAGTGAGGATCGATAAGAGTTTATGGAATTATCAGGTTGTGAAATTCAGAGGAAAATATTATGCTTTGACTAGAATGGGATTTGGTTTGAATTCGGCACCAAGAATTATGAATAGGATTTTAAAAGAAGTGTTAAAAATGGATAGTAAGATAGAAAAGGGGACAAGTAATTATATAGATGATATTATTGTTAATGAATCAATTGTGAGTGCGGCGGAGGTAGTAAATCATCTAAAGAGGTTTGGGTTAGTAGCGAAAAGTCCTGAATCTGTAGAAAATGGTCGAGTGTTAGGATTGAAAATAATAAAAGGAAAAAAGGGCAATTTAGAATTCAGAAGAGGTAATAAAATTCCGAATATCAAAGAAGGGGATAATGTAAAAAAAAAGGAATTGTTTTCGATATGCGGTAGTATCGTAGGTCACTACCCTGTTGCGGGATGGGCAAGATTAGCTTGTAGCTATGTGAAAAGAATATCTCAAACGGAGAATTGGAATGAAAATATCGATGAGAATGTGCTGAAAATGATAAAAAGTATTATTGAAGAAATAAATAAAGACGATCCAGTGAAGGGATATTGGAATATTGACGATTCTAAAAAAGGAACAGTATGGTGTGATGCGAGTAATGTGGGTATGGGCATCATCTTGGAAATAAATGGAAAAATTGTGGAAGACGGGGCTTGGTTAAGGAAAAAAGGAGATTATTCACACATTAATGTTGCAGAGTTAGAGGCAGTGATAAAGGGAATTAATTTAGCGATAAAATGGGACTTAACGGATATTGAAGTAAAATCGGATTCTGCTACTGTGATTAATTGGATCAGAACAACAATAAGTGGTAAAGAAAGAATAAAAACTAAGGGAGCAGCAGAAATATTAATAAAAAGAAGATTGGCAACCATAAAACAGTTGATCGAAGAATTAGGTATTAATTTGAAATTAGAATTTGTGCCTTCGGAAAAAAATAAAGCGGATAGTATCTCGAGAATAAAGAGAAAATGGCTTATCGGAGAGGAAAATAAGCTGATAAATAATAATGTTTGTCTATTATCATTTGAGGAATTAAAAGAACTTCATAATAGACACCATCAAGGTATTGAGAAAACTTTGTTTTTAGCTAGGATGGTAGACAAAGATGTAAGGCGGAGAGATGTGAAAAAATGTGTAAGAGAATGTATTCAATGTCAATCAATTGACCCAATAAATTACGATAGAGTTGAGAAAGGTAGTTTAGATAAAGAAGAAAATTGGTCTAGGGTTGCGATAGATATAACTCATTTTAAGGGGAAAATATTTTTGTCAATGGTTGATTGTGGCCCAAGTAGGTTTTGTATTTGGAAGGAATTGATTTCAGAGTCAGGGCAAGAAATTAAAAGAAAAATAGAAGAGGTGATTTTAGAAAGGGGGAGAGTTGATGAGCTATTAATGGACAACGGTACGCAGTTTAGGAGTGAAAAAGTGGATGAATTTTGTAGAAAATGGGGGATAAAAAAGGTGTTTAGAGCGGCATATAGACCGGAAGGAAATGGTATAGTCGAAAGAAATCACCGTACGATAAAAAGGATTGCGGAAAAAGCGAATATATCTGCTTTAGAAGCTGTATTTTGGTACAATATATCACCAAAAGATGGTTTAAAGGAAGAGTCTATACCGTATAAAGGGATTTTTAATTATGATTGGAAATATCAGATTGCTGATGAGGATAAAAAAACTATTGTGGGTGAGGATATAGAATCAAAGTATAAAGTAGGGGAGGAAGTGTGGGTTAAGCCAGGAAAGAGTATCTGTACATCAAAATGGAATAAGGGATACGTAACGAAGGTGAATTCTAAATGGAATATCGATGTCGACGGGATGGCGAGGAATGTTTTGGACGTGAGAAAGGTGGTTTTACCCAATGAAGAAGTTGGTAATTATGAGCCGAAAGGTGAAAGAACAAGGAGAGATACTAATTTTTTAAGGTATAATCTACTAGGGGGAGAAAATTGATCTTTAGATCAGGGGGGCGTGTGTGGAGTTTTGGAGCTTCACACTATTAAAAGACTATATATATAAGAAGTATAGCATTGAAGTTGTTGTAGTACTAAATAAATAGTTAATTAAGAAGGTTGTTTGATAGTCTTGCTTACAATATATATAATATATATATATATATATATATATATATATATATATATATATATATATATATATATATATATATATATAATATATATATATATATATAATATATATATATATATATATATATATATATAGCTTTTCCGTTATATGATTCCATTTTGAAAAGAACAAAAAACTCTTATAATCTACCCTAACATAACCCAAAATCAACTAAAAACATATTAATTTAACTAAAAATAAAGTTACCAAACGGAAAATATAAATGAAAAGGTTGTTCGGGTTTAATAGATTTTTAATTTATTTTTTTTTTCTACTTTTTCTTTTTTATTTTTATTTTTTATCTTACTATTTTCGTGGGAGATGGTACATAACCTTACCTAAACTAAATTAATTTTTTTTATTTATTTCGGTATGAAAAATTATCAAAACAAATGGCACAGTACGAGTCAATTGTAATGGCGCGTATTCATTT
>JABUQX010007878.1:0-7500 GCA_015478945.1 Trachelipus rathkii
CTGTGTACTTCGTTCAATCTGGAAGTGGGTGTTTAACCGTTTTTCGCATTTATCGTGAAACGCTTTCCACGTTTTCATTGCATACTTCAACACCTACACACAGACACAGACACACACACACAAACACACACACACACACGCACACACACACATATATATATATATATATATATATATATATATATATATATATATATATATATATATATACTATATATATATATATATATATATATATATATATATATATATATATATATATATATATTCTATATGTATATATATATATATATATATATATATATATATATATATATATATATATATATATATATATATATATATATATAACTTATATATATATATATAGAGAGGTAGATGATCTGTATTGTTGAGAGAGAGAGAGAGAGAGAGAGAGAGAGAGAGAGAGAGAGAGAGAGAGAGAGAGAGAGAGAGAGAGAGAGAGAGAGAGAGAAAGGGGTTTTGAACCCACACTCCCCGAAAATATTCAAACTATCATAATTTATTGATGGCTTGAGTGTTAATTTTTAATTTATAAGAATAATACAAATGATAATAAAAAAATTTCCTAGGTTGTGGCTCTTGAAAGCACTAAAGGAGAATCTTTAGCGGAAGCAATACTAAGAAAGTTGCATAAAATGGTGACTTTTTGATTGGACAATGATATGATGGTGCAGCTGCAACGAAGAAGAGTTTCAGAAGTGGTGAAGCTGTCGAAAAATTCTAGTGAAATTGTATGTTCACATTCAGGTGGAGCACAACACATCAGACTCTTTATTGATTCAGTGAAAACAACTGGGAACTATTTTAGTTTACCAAGGAGGGAAATTTTAATAGGAAAAAATGGGTAAATTTTCCTAGAGACAAATTGAGCAAAATTAACACGACTGTACGAAACAAGGTGAGTGGAAATTGACGATGGATTGTTACTATTTAGAAAGTTTATAAAGCAATTGTTGAAGATATAGAAGAGTTTTAGATGGATCAAGATATTGAACCTTCTTGAAAAACCTCAAATATTTTGAAACCTGTAATCACAAGTGAATAGGTTGTTTAATTATGATTTCAACTTTATTCTCTTGAATAAAGAGAACTACTACATTACCATTACTACTACATTACCATCTCCATCATTAGTTGTAGCAATTATTATCAATCAAATTAAAAATGTAAAAGCTTGTTTTGAAAGATTTTCGCACAAACATCGACGAAAATTTTTCAAGCATTGTGGAAGTTGCAATAGTACTTCTAATTCTGTTGATAAAGAAAGAAGAATGCAGCCTGTCAAAATCAATGCAAAACGAAAAGAAATAAAGCAATTACAATTCCTTTTCTTAATGATTTTTCAAACGAGTTAGAAGAGAGCGAGGTCGTGACCCATCCTTACCAATCGTAGTAAAGTGATTCCATCAATATCAATTAAATATTTTACGAAATTTGTAAATTAATTTGATTAATAGTCACACTTGGATTGTTAAAGATTTTAGCATCTATCTCACTCTCAACGTGTCCTCCAGAAAGATACTTATGCATTATTTCTCAATTCAACAGGAGGAAAGACTAACAAATCTGGATTTAATTAGTGTTCATAATAGCCACAATATAAGAAGGCTAATAGACTGTGTAATTTTTCTTGGTAAACAAGAATATATATATATATATATACTGTATATATATATATATATATATATATATATATATATATATATATATATATATATATATATATATATATATATATATATATATATATATATATATATATATTAAAATTTAGTGTCAATGAACGATTATTTTTATTTTCTCTTATTCAAATATAATATATATATATATATATATATATATATATATATATATATATATATATATATATATATATATATATATATAATATATATATATATATATATATATATATATATATATACTATATATATATATATTGGGTACAAGAATCTCTCCCGGCTAAAGGAGCTTTGGCTAGATCAGAACATGCCTCAAAAAAGACGCAACTTGAAAAGAAAATGCTTGCATAATTAAATTGTAAGCCACGAAAACATATCGCCAGTCTTTCTGCTTGAGAAGAGCAAAAAAATAATTCCGACCTCTTTCTTAAATATTAGGTAAGCAACGATAAATGTGGAAAAGCATGGAAGGGGTGAAGAAGAGTATGGTGGACATTATTATGAAATAGATATGATGGGGATAGCAGAGATGAGGATAAAGGGAAGTAAGGAGGGAGAAGATTTGGGAGAGGGACATGTGTTGATCTAGAGAGGAGTGACGGAGGGAATACAAAGTCATGGAAAAGGATTTATTCTGGAACAAAGAATAGCCCCTACACAAAAAGTGGATGAAAAGGTGAAACACTTATTATAGTACTCGTAGGTACCCTTAAAATGGAAAGATAAAAAATCACCTGTAGGCCTATATTATTATTATTATTATTATTATTATTATTATTATTATTATTATTATTATTATTATTATTATTATTATTATTATTATTATTATTATTATTATTATTATTATTATTATTATTATTATTATTATTGCAGCTAAATACCTTTGACTACTAAATGGAAGAAGCCAAAAAAAATTTAATATTCAAAGAAAAGCTCATGTGTTTATAGTGATTATTGAATAATAATAATAAGAATAAATAATAATAATAATAATAATAATAATAATAATAATAATAATAATAATAATAATAATAATAATAATAATGATAATAATAATAATTAAATGAAAACTAAAAAAAACTTTATTCAGCAAAAATATTACAAAAAGTATACAGTATTAAAATTACAATACTAATTATTATAAACATATTGTTAAAATTGTTAACTAAAAAGGGCTGCTGGGTTGACGAATACGTCCTATGGGGCCCACTAATAATCATAATAATAATAATAATAATAATAATAATAATAATAATAATAATAAATAATAATAATAATAATAATAATAATAATAATAATAATAATAATAATAATAATATGAGTATTATTATAATTATAATTAATAATAATAATAATAATAATAATAATAATAATAATAATAATAATAATAATAATAATAATAATAATAATAATAATAATAATAATAATAATAATAATAATATTTGAAATTGAGATTGAAAATGCTTTATTCAGAAAATAACAATAATAATAATAATAATAATAATAATAATAATAATAATAATTATTATTATAATTATAATTAATAATAATAATGATAATAATAATAATAATAATAATAATAATAATAATAATAATAATAATAATAATAATAATAATAATAAATGGGAACAGTTTTGACACTTTTATATAATGATTAATATAATAGTAAATCGCATCTACATATAAAAAATTATCGTAAAAAATCTTTCATGTTCCTTCGTTGAGTTCCAAATTATGAAGAAAGTTTTTTTTTTTTTTTTTTTTATTATTCATGAATGAAGGCGAATAAATACCATTTGAATAAATAATTTTGTTCTCATTTTTATATATATATATATATATATATATATATATATATATATATATATATATATATATATATATATATATATATATATATATATATATATATATATATATATATATATATATATATATATATATATATATGTATTCTATATATATATATATATATATATATATATATATATATATATCTTATATATATATATATATATATATATATATATATATATATATATATATATATATATATATATATATATATATATAAACGATACAAATAACTTTATATTTATATATATATATATATATATATATATATATATATATATATATATAATATATATACTATATATTTACCAAAATCTGGCACCAAATTACACTACACTCGGACTGCTCGGGCTTAGCACGAGTTATCATTATAGAAACGATCGATCTTTTACAAATTTCATAAAGATATGATAAAATCCTAAAATTGGTCATATGAAAGAAATTATTACATAATACATATAAAAGATTATTTAAAATTTAAACAAAAAGTGTAGGAATCATCGCCATTGAATAATGCTATTTTTCAATCAATTATAAAATGTGACAGCTGAGGTTTCTCCGAAATAGCCGAGATTTTAAGACAGTGTACGCTATACACTACTATACACTATGCACATTCATGAATTTAATTTTTCTACAAGTTGTTTTTTTTCCTACCTAGGAATCTAATAAAACACTCGTTTTTTTTTTAAAAAAATTAAAATAAACATTTATTTGTTCTTAATGCACATTTCGGATAAAAATAATTAATATTTAAATTCTAATACCTGAATTTAGCATCTCTAACTGTAAATACTATACATAATAAATAATAATTTTAAAACAAACAATATTTAATAAAATTAAAAAAAATAATAGAGAAATTAATAAAACGCTAATAATAAAATAAATAATAATATATAATAATAAAATAGTAAAATAATATATATATATATATATATATATATATATATATATATATATATATATATATATATATATATATATTATATAAATATCTACCAATATATCTATATATATATATATTTTTATATATATAATTATATATATATATATATATATATATATATATATATATATATATATATATATATATATATATATATATATATATATATATATATATATATATATATATATATATACAGTTATATATATATATATATATATATATATATATATATATAAGGAGGGGTTTGAAAATAAACGTAGATAAGTGTAAGGTTATGGTTGTGAGTTAGGACAGTCCTCGGTGTGAAGTTATGTTAAATGGTGAGCTGCTGGAACAAGTGCCTGAGTTTAAATATTTAGGATATATGATGGATAAAAAGGGAATGGAGGATGCAGAGTGTAGTAGGAAAGTTGTGAATGGCAAGAAGGTGGCTGGTGCAATTAAATCCTTGGTGGATGTAAAGGGACTAAGTCTTGAGTGCGCTAGGGTCTTACATAGGAGTATATTTGTTGCCCAATATTTTAATGCATAAGAAGTGATATATAGGTCTGGAATAAGAGGTATATATCTAATGTACAATGTGTTCAGATGGACAATCTTAGGGGCGTGTTAGGTGTGAGAAGAATTGATAAAATGAGGAATGAACGTATTAGAGAGTTATGTGGTGTGAAGAAAAGGGTAAATTCGAGAATAAATGAAAGTACGCTGAGATGGTTTGGACATGTTGAAAGGATGGATGATAGTCGGTTGGTTAAGCGGATTTATAGTGGTGAGTGTCCTGGTAATCGACCGGCCGGGAGACAGAAGAAAAAGTGAATTGAGTCAGTAAAGTAATGCCTGGGGGAGAGAAATGTGAGTTTGGCAGAGGCTAGAAGAAAGGTGCATAATAGGAGTGAATGGCGGGATTTTGTGAGGGGTATGGTTGTAGACCTGGCCCAGGGGATGAACCCCACATTAACGAGATACCACAGTGAGGGTCCTCGCGGTCCCGTGAAGATCTAGGGTGGATTTTCTGACTGCGACGAGTTCTCACTAAAAGGTATAAATGGGGCGGTAAGGCAGGGCTTTTTTTTAGACTTAAGTCATATTCTTCTACTACTTTTCTGTTTCCGGTGCATGTTACGTATTTTACCCCCAGTCTTGGGGAGAGAAGGTGGGTGATGAGATATATATATATATATATATATATATATATATATATATATATATATATATATATATATATATATATATATATATATATATATATATATATATATATATATATATATATATATATATATATATATATATATATATACCTATTTGCATGAAAGACTTTTAAATGTGGTTAATGATGAAAGAATTGTCTCATGTTACAGTTATTAAGAAATGCTCATAATTTACTTATGCTAATTGACGTTGTCGGGGTTAGAAAGCGACGCACAAATACACTTACGCTTTTAAATATATAAAAATATATATTAATATATATATATATATATATATATATATATATATATATATATATATATATATATATATATATATATATATATATATATATATATATATATATATATATATATATTAAAATTTATTAAAATGCAAAATATTTATTATACCACGATTATTATTATTATTATTATTATTATTATTATTATTATTATTATTATTATTATTATTATTATTATTATTATTATTATTATTATTATTATTATTATTATGTGTGTGTGTGTATTCATTATTATTATATTATTATAAACATTCTCTCTTTTGCAAAAAAGTATTTAAAAAATTCAGTGATGAAAATTTGAAAAATTCTTTATTAATTTTCGGGAAGAGAAAGAGAATCCATTGTTTTCTTCTCAGAGAAAAATGAGAAAATGTAAAAAAAAAAAAAATAATAATAATAAAAAAGATAGTAATAATACTTTCATTAGTTTGGTATGGAAAGAAAAAGCTGCTTTGATGTGGTTGGGCAAATCTCCTGAATTTTTACAATAAAAAAAAAAAAAAAAAAAGGGGAGTTTGCGGTTTTTGAAACGTTTTAAGCTTTTTAACGCTAATCCATTACTTTTAAGCTCTCTTTGTAAAAATAAAACGGCTGAATTATTTTTCATATTTATTTTCAAAAATGCACTGGAACAATCGAATATATATATATATATATATATATATATATATATATATATATATATATATATATATATATTTATAACATATATATAAATATATATAATATAAAAATAATATATATATATATATATATATATATATATATATATATATATATATATATATATATATATATATATATATATATATATATATATAATGTATATATATATATATAATATATATATAATATAATATATATATATATATATATATATATATATATATATATATATATATATATATATATATAATATATATATATATAATAACCAATAATATATAATATATATATGGTAAGTCAGTGCAGGATAAATGAGCATTTCTGCTCACGTTTTTGGAGTCACCATTATGGGCTGCTTCCAATGTTTTTGCCTTGGGAGGCAGCTCACAAAGGACAGTGTGGGGTGAGTCTTGGAGAGTTCTTTCAAGACTCAAATTATGAAGTACTAAGATTTATTTCCGTTAGTGATTGGATATTTTATTTTAGTCAAAGATATTTTCATTTATTTAAGCAGGATGCCTCACCTACTACCACCTACGTTTAAATAAGTATATATAAATTCAACATTCATGTATGTACTGTATTCAGCAATCTAAGTAAGTTTTATAACAACTTTTATAAACAGAACTAACTCTTTACAAATTTGTAACAAGTTTTAGTTCTTCAGTTATTGTTGGAAGCATTATCCAAAAGTCATCCCATTGTGAAATTAATTGGAACTCTACCTTTACTGTATAGATGTTCTGCTGATTTTAAATTCTCTTTCATTGCCTCTTCAAGAAGCCAGGATTTTGAATTGTCTTTGAGCTCATTAGGAAAAATTGCAT
>JABUQX010007878.1:17500-22500 GCA_015478945.1 Trachelipus rathkii
GCACATCCACACTTCCTTTTCACTACTAACAATTGCTTCCTTCATTTGCCCCAGATTGTTCAAGTGATCAAATTGTTACACATTCAACGGATTTATAAGCGAGCGCTCTATACATACTTATCCTATGTCTGCTCACTTAATCTCACTCTAATTTTACCTACTTCCTTTTGGATCACCTTCCTCTCCATCCAAGCCCCCCACTAACTTAATTTTAATAAGAACAACATAACATATATATATAATATATAGTATATATATATATATATATATATAATATATATATATATATATATATATATATATATATATATATATATATATATATTACATATATATATAATATATAATATATATATAATTATAATATTTATATATTATATTATATATATATATATATATATATATATATATATATATAATATATATATATATATATATATATATATATGAGACAACTTGTAAAAAATTCACTTTGGAAAATTTCGGGGGGGTTCTGACCCCCAAAAAAAAAACCACCGTACGCCCTTATATATATATATATATATATATATATATATATATATATATATATATATATATTATAATATATATATATATTATATAATATATATATATATATTATATATATATATATATATAATATGAACTTTTAATAAAATTTTATTTGAAATTAGATACATTTAGATAAAAGACGAACTAGTATCACTAAATTAAAACCACCGACATATTTCCTCATACAATGTCGATGTTAAAATATAAATTATTGTAACTTATCTAATTTTTCTATATAGAAATTAAAAATAATAATAAAAAAAAACAATTACCATATCAGGTAGCTTGGTTGAGAGACTTGCGCGAATGTAATTAAAGGTTAATTGATAGAAGAAGAAGGAAAATAAGAAAGAAGAAAAAAGAAAAAAGAAAAAAGAAAAAAGAAAAAGAAGAAGAAGAAGAAGAAGAAGAAGAGAAGAAGAACTACAGAACACCGACTTGCGAAGACTTTATAGTCCACTCAAAGCTAGTCTGTTAAGTATTTTTGTTTATTTAATTTGTTGGATGTGTCCACAAGTTTTTTTAAAAAAAATCTGTTATGTGTTTTTGAAGTAAGTATATTATTTTACCTATTTCAATGTAACATTTGAGTTTGCTCACCTAGAGCAAATCTGCTTCTAAGCAACAAACATCATAGTCTGCTAAGTATTTTTGTTTATTTATTGTGTTGGATGTGTCCACTGTCAATGTAACAGGGTCTTAGAACAGACATTTATTAGTTATTTATTACAGATATTTGATCGATTAGATCAGGGTCTTAGAACAGATATTTATTACAGTTATTTGTAACAGATATGTTCCATGCGGTGAACATCAAAGCTATTTATTACAAGTTAAAGAGATAGTGCGATCGATGAGATCACCTTACAGCGGATACTTTGCCAGCCATTTTTCATACTCAGTGTGATCGATTAGATCACCGTCTAAGAACAGATATGTTCTGTGCGGTGAACATCAAAGCTATTTATTACAGGTTAAGGAGATAGTGCGATCGATGATGTCACCTTCTTAGAACGGATACTTCGCAAGCAATGAACAACATAGCTATTACAAGCCGGAATTCTTTTTATGATGTATTTTTAACATTAACTAAATGATTTCAAGCTCTATTTGGGAACTATAATCCATTTCATCCACTAAGGCATAGAATCCTAAAGGGGTGCTAAGATAGGAAATTAGGAAGAAGAGTTGTAGGATGATTCAGAAGAGTTGGAATAATCCTACAAGCTATCAGAGGGTTGGTTGGTGAGTTGCTCGATAGCTGTGATTGTTTGGGTATAATCTATTGAAGTCATTGCTTTTGTCTCAGGAATGGACTTATGGCGAGGTCTCTTCTGAGTTACATTTTTTTACATCTTGGGGTCAGTGTGTTTTGCATTAGAAATTCAGATGTTTTCCATTTTAGCGAATAATCTTTAACTTGGTGATTAATCTTTTGTTTGAGTTTAGGAACATCTTTTCCAGGAATTTGAGTAATGGGAGATGGATTAAGGGGCATAGACGCAGGCCTCTTAGGTGAGTTTGGCGAACTCATCGGCAGGGTATGGGACAGAGTGTATTGACAGGAAATGCTCTCCAAGCTTTGTGTTGGATGAACCAACTTACTTTCAGTCGGAGTAGGGTTGTTGATGACATTTTGAACGGGAGATTGGATCAAGGGCTGCTTTTGGACTATTTGAGAAGTCGGTAGTATAGGAAATGCAGGCGGGCAGATTACAACAACTGCTTGGGTTTCGCTATAATTTGGGGGAACAGTTCTACGGGAAAAGAGTTGTGTCGGTGAATTAACATGGGGAGGCAGGGGGGCAGCTGCAATTGTAGCAAAAGACTGCCTTTGTCTTGTAGGATATTTGTCTTTGAGTTGGTGTATGGCACCTCTCCTGCTCAATATTTGTATGGTGCATAACTCCAAAACCTGTTGTCCAAGCAGGTAAGACGGGCATTTTAAGAAAGAGGCACGGTGGGGTCCTCCACAGTTTTTACAGTGTAGTGTGTTTTCACAGGGAATGTGAAATTCTTCTCCTCAGACTGGTAATATCTCATGTGGTTCCTACAGTTTTTTCGGGGATGACCACTCCGCTGGCAAATGAAGCAACGTCTGGGTCGGAGAATAAACGTACAAACACTGTAATTTATAAACTCTATTTTTACCTTTGAAGGTGGAAAAGGGGTACTAAAGGTCCGCAGTAAACGAGGATTTGGGGGTATCAGGCGAGTTCCAACGAAGGGGAAATCTGTAAACGTTTGTAAAGGGAAATCTTTTCTACTAGAGATTTCTTAAAAATGACAGAAATATCTTCGTTTTTCTGTTCTAAAGAATAAATAGTGCCTTTGGATGTGTTACTTATTTCATCAGGAGTGGAAATAAGAAGGATGTTTCCAAGAGACGTTAAGGATGACAAGATGAAACTTTGATTCTGTGTAGTAGCTTGAACGAGAAGGCATCCATTTCTCATTAATGTGACTGGGGGTATTTCAACTCCTAAAGCTTTTCAAGTGCATAGCTAAGAATAATGGCTTTTTGCTCAGTAAGCTTTGGGGGTAGCGGATCGCAATTGGTAATATATCTGGAATGATGTGTCAGCTGGCAGTCCCGGAGGGGGGAGTAGCATATGGAATAAACAAATAAGAACGACTGTGACCCGTGACGGAGGGCACCTTTATGGGATTGCCTCAACCATTTGGGCACCTGGGGTGTCGATGGCATACCAGGCGACGAATCGCTTAGATTATGCAGAGGACTTTCAGGTGTAGTAGAAGGAATTAGAGAGGAAACACCTGGTCTAGGAGTAGGAGGGACCAAGGTGGGGTCAGGCTGGGAACCCAACAGAGGGTAAAAATGAACGCCCTGTTTAATAACGTTTTATCTTAAGAGCCAGTTTCATAAAAATTAAACAATAAACTTCTCCGCATTGAATGAACTATTATAACAATAAAACAAATGAAACATAACAGTAAATAACAGGATGGACTGGAAAGGCGTAAATTTCAAAAGGAATGGTAGTCCATCTCCCTACAACAGATCACAGGCCAGAGACTCTCACAACTTCCCGGAACCTACCCCGTAGGGTAGGCTGTGGATGTGGCCAAGGAAGATCCTCCCGGAACTCTGCAACTGATTTTCCACCCGTGAACAGCACGGAACCTAAATAACAACGTCAGGCACCGAGATTACACACCAAAGTGCAGGACAACCCTCCTCTGCGGTTAAATAGAAGGTTCGGTTCCCCTACAATTGGCGGCCCTGTCATAGGCGTACAAAAAGACTGGTTTTTCTCCCGTACCTTCGTCCACAGTAAAGAGGTGTGATATGGACTGAAGACCCATGCGGGAAAAGGTACCAGATGGCCCAAAGGAATGTGATGGGAAAAAAGGGAAGACGACCTCTTTCAAAGAGGGAAAGTACAAAGTACTAGTGATGCAGCAGATGTCATTTTTTCGCGGATGCGGATGTGGATGTTTGATTTTGATATCCGCGGATGTGGATATTTGATATATATATATATTATATATATTATATATATATATATATTATATATATATATTATATATATATATATATATATATATATATATTCATATATATATATCGAGTTTAGCCACAATCTATTAATATAAATTACCAGGGTGCAGGACGGGGACCCAACTCAAATGCACCCCACTAACCTCTTTCCCCAACCCTCCACCCTTAATGAAAGAGATTTTACAATGGATTATATGCCTTTTTCACTAGTATTGAAATTCAAATATAGGAAGGTTGTGCTTGAGAAACATCAATTTTTCTGCATTTTCTGCTGAGAGTCTGTTTCTCTTTTCATCATATATTAGCCCAGCTTTCTAAATACTCTTTCCTCACTTGGAACACTAGTTGGAGGACAGGCCAAGTATTTCCTTGCAAGGTTACTCAAGCGTGGGTAAACCATTTTGCTTAACTTTCCACCACTGAAAGGATCATCATTTGTATCTTAGTCTTTTCCTTGTGATAGCTTTCACATCACTATGCAATACATCTTTGGTAATGTGTGTGTTCTTCATCACTTACTGGACTGTAGAAATTCTCCCAGTGAATCTGTTATTGATATACTTTAGAGAAGTGCTGCTTTCTGTATTTTTTTTTCCTTTTAATGGGTGTCGAATTAATAGACTATTCGGATTGAAGTTTTTCAACTGCAACACAAAGTGACGATTTAACTTGTTCTAATATTGTGTTACCAAAAAACTTGCCTTTATAACGGGAATCTAAGTAAGTTGCCAATATTTATATGAAGGTCATTAATTTCACAAGAACCAAAGCGTTTTCTAGCTCGAGTTTTATTACATCTTTCATTCTTTTTAAACAGTAATCATTTTAAAGAGGGTTCAAAATGCTTCCTTGGCGTTGAGATTAATGGTATTACATCGGAGACAGAAGCTGTAGAGGCGCTGATTTTTTTGGTAATTTCTTCAAA